>JACEVL010000889.1:697500-722500 GCA_020284085.1 Aporrectodea caliginosa
GCACGCCTCCGGTAAAATCCTAGCCACGCCACTGAAGTTATTAAGGCTATCCATCGATGTATATTATAATTATACGTCGATGAGGCTATCCAACTGTTTCAATTATTTAGGTAAAAACTTTTGGGGTGATATTATAGTTGAATAACGTGAATTTGAAAAACACTGCTTATCAGTATTTTGAGATTCATCAACAGTCAGCTTAAATTTTGATTAGTGGTTTTCTGGCAGCCAAAAAATCTTTTACTGGATGTAAATTTATGAATTGAAATTTGAGTTATTATCAAAATAAATGATACTTTAAGTTACTGCCGGATGTAAATTATCATAATAGGCTATATAAATAATTGATACCAAATTACAAATATTTGATATCATATTCCATTAAGTTGATGATGAATTAGAAGATACATTACATCAGAAATCTGGAGCTGAATAAAGGAAAGAAAGATTAGTGAAAGTCATGAATTTAAACGAGAGACAGACGCTCCTTCAAAGTCTTGCATTTTCAATTTCATCAAAAGCGAATGATGCAGCAAATCATTGAAATCAAGCTGACAATATCATTAATAATAGAAGTAGAAGTGGAGTTGATATTATGGTGCATAGCGAGTTGATGTTGGTGTACTCCATGTAGAAATGCAACGCACCAATACAACTCATTCTCTTGAAATTGGATATTTTAATGCGATAACTGTCATTTAAAAATTATCTATCACATTCACATAATCACAATTTCATAGTTCTGTAAATTTCTTTATAGTAAGAGTCCGGGATGGACCTTTTAAACCAGAAATTGATTTTCACATAAAATTACTATTACTATTATCATCATCATCATCATCATTATAATTATTATTATTATAATTATTATTATTATTATTATTATTATTACACTTATTATTATTCATTAAATGTAATTTTGATGGCCTTTTTACAGGCTTACATCAGACTTGGGATTAATGATAAAACTGAAAAAAACTAGGGGCCCTGATGGACCATGCGAAGTGTCTGCCCCGGGGCCCGCCATGGCTCTCGGCGCCCATGTGGGTTGCTGCAACAGAGGAGGGAAGGGATGAGGATGGAACGGCGGCGGTGGATTCCACGTTTATATCGACAATTTGATGGCATTTTCTGTTCTCCGCCGCATGACCACGACCTATTACCAGCGCAGATCCTCACGTCCGACTAACAACTGTACACAGCAGTGTCTGTGTGTGTGCATTTTTGTGTGTCTGTGTGTGTGTGTGTTGTGAGTAGGTATGTGTGTGCGTGTTTGCGTGCGTGTATGTGTGTGTCTGTGTGTGCTAAGCCAGCATCTGTTGCTGTGTGTGTATATTGACGTGCCTTGGATTCGTCTGATTAAACAGATGCTCCCAACGAAATCCCCCGTCAGCGTTTCGTTCAATAAAATTGGGGGAAGCAGAACCTCTGCAGCTCTCGGATAGCTTAACTGTCGTTTGTTTGTAAATGACTGTGGGACGGGATCCATCTTATCATTGGAAGTTGTGGCCTCATTCATTTATGCATGGCCGTAGATTTCCTCGCCCTGCTACATAGTGTGATCTGGTTATTCCCCCAGCCCGAAGAGCAAGGTGCAACGCAGAAGCTACGCTGAGGGCGCTTCGACTTTTCTTCTATGTTTATATTATGTTATTTTGTGTTATTTTGTGTGGGGTTATTGTATGTTAAGCGTAGTCGTGACTTTGTATTGTGAAGGTTGCGTCAGGTCCCCAGTACTTTTAGAAGTGGTGGTGGCAGACACGGTGGTGTATTCTTGCGAACTTAACTATCGTACTTCTCATAGATAGCTTCACTTTAGTTAACCTACTTACTTTTAATGTTGCATGAATTGGTGACGTCATCCACCTTGTTTTTAGTTGACACCGGATGAGGGGATTAGTCCCAACACTTTGTGGAGAAAAGGTTACACTTATAATGTAATATAATGCTATACAGTGTTTTGACAGACGTCATTCATTTCATGTCGCACTATACTAGGACTGGCAATTCAACATGGCTCCAGGATATAAATAGGCTTGAGGACGCCTATGCTTATATTGCGCTTCAATTTTGACACGTGAAGTAATTGCTCTTACGTTGAAGCTCTTACTTCAGTCATATTCCGTTGAGGTCTGAGACTCTGAGGATAGGGTCGAAGAATATTCTGGATTTGATTGATCGAGCGAATGACTTACTATTGCATATATTATTCTAAGTACTTTCATACACATGCATGTATTCGCGTAAGCATGCATGTATGTATATATGCGTGTTCGTATGTATGTATGTATGTATGTATGTGTGCATGAATGTATGTATGTCTTTATGCACGTAGATATGTAAATATGTATGCATGTACGATTTCATTTCATATATCGCCCTCTAAGACCCTATTGAAAGCATTTCTCGTTATGCATGAACGATTTCATCTCATATAGCGCCCTTAAGACCCTATTGAAAGCATTTCTCGTTAGATGAATAATCTGATAGTTAGCATCTTCCTGCGAACAATGCACAGGTGAGAGGACATGGATATTACAGGTAATGTAGACTAAGACAACAGGAAAATGCGAATTTTTATCTCTGTTTCGTGAGCCATCTCAGTGCCAGCTGTTTCAACATCTGGAAAAGGATTTCGAAACTCACGAACATCGTCGAATGTATTTCGTGTGAATGTGAACGGAATTAGTTGCGAGTGGCAATCAGACGCAGAAGACAGATCCGTCTTAGATTAGTCTGCGAGGAATCGCTAATGACCAAGCGCTTAGCGCACGAAGAAAGCGCTTAGTAAAGCCTGAAGACTGCGCTTAGCACAGCGAAAGCGCTTAGCGACGTGCTGAGCAGAAAGAAAGCGCTTATAGCAGAGAGAGAGGAATCGCTAATGGCGAAAAAGCCTCAGGGCAAGATGTACAATCAGATGACGGTCGACCAAGGTTACGCATTAGCAGAAAGGTCTGATCGTAACAGATACCACAGTGGTTTCTCGTTTTCAACCACGCAAATCTTCTCAGTTTTAAAGCAAGACACCATTGAGCGAAAATTCGCAAATTCTCACTCCCCTCACTCTTTCTGTTATTGACCCAATATAATCTGTCTAAAGCCTCTCTATAATTTGCAATTATTATTGGTAATTTCTATTGTGCCTGTGTCTAAACTCTAACTCATAAGGAATCGAGCGATGATGCACCAAAGCGATGCCGTAACTAGGTCAATGTCTAGAAGTGTCGTTCATAACTGAACTCTCGCATCACTGAGACCTGAGCGAAGCAGTGAATGAATGAAGATATGAATGAATGAATGAATCCAATTTTAGATCTGTCTGTTCGATCACAAAACCGCTCCATTTGAACCAAGCGATCCATTAAATTGTTCGTCTCTCTAACTAATAAATATTGCACTCGATAAATGGACTCCGTGTCTCTTTTTATTCCTCCTGTACAAAGTTAGGTTGTCGTGGGTTCTCTGTTTCCGGTTCGAAGGGTCAGGGTTCGCTGTCCATTTCAGTTCACTCCATCAGTTCTATGATGTAACTCAGGTCTAAACTGAAGAAAGTTGACAGTGAAAGTTTGAAAGTGGGCGTATCCGTTCAAATTTTACGAAAAGTAAGAAACTTAGTCATAATTGTTGCGCTGGAAATTTAAATTTGGTCGAAATTGAGTTCGATAGTTTCACGGCGTTGAAAAGGGGCGTTTTTCTGTCGATAATTTTGAAGTTTCGAAATTTTGAAAATGTGGACAATAGAAGACATTTTGGATATGAAAAAAGAGGAATTGCGTGCTGAATTGGAGAAATTTGGGAAAGACGTGAGAGGTCTTGCGAAAGTTCAGATGCAAAAGGTGTTATATAAATTGTTTCAGTCGCAAGATTCAGGGTTCAGGCTGAAATTTTAAAATTAAAATTGGAGAAAGAACAGGCTGAAATTTTGAAATGGGAAGAAGAAGAGGAAGAGAAAGAACGAGAAGCTGAGAGAAAGTTTGAGTTGGAGATGGAACGTCTGAGAATGCAGTTGGAACAATTGAAAGGAATAACTGCAAAGGATATATTAGGCGATAAGAATGATTGCTGGGGACAAAATTCTTACGGTCTCGAGAGAAGCTCGAACACTCGAACAGGGTCTACGAATGACAGCGCACAAAGTGTGGGTTTTCCTTCGGAGACGAATAAGGATAGTCAAGTGCATGATACGCCTAAGGATTGTTTGGACGAGATAAACGAAAGTGTTTTCTCGTGCATGTTTGATGACTCGAATGCGAGTGTAGCTGAAGGCACCTGGGGTGAACCGTATCCAGACTGTGAATTGGTCCACTGCCCCGAACTAGAGATTGCCAATGCAAACATCAGCTCTAATAATGCTTCTTATGGAGATGAAGTCAATGTGTCATGTCAAGCTGGCTTTGAGCTGTTTGGTGATGCAAAGCTTGTTTGTCAAGCTAATGGCGTCTGGTCTGGTGTGACCCCTATATGCCTCAAAGTGGCCTGTAAGATTCCTGAAATCGCTTTTGCTAGGCTAATAAGGAAGTCAGCACTGGGTAGTACAGTGACATTTGGTGATCAAATAATGTTTGTATGTCATGATGGCTTCAAAATGGTTGGCAAGGCTGAGGTCATGTGTGGTTTTAATAAGAAATGGTTTCCAGATGTACCAGTGTGTGAACGAAAATATTGTCCACCACTGAATTTCAAAGTCAGTAATCTAAATCAGAAAATCAATGATGGCACTCCTAACGCAGATCAAATGCTTCCGTTTGGTACAGAGGTCAGCTTTGAGTGTGAGTTAGGTTATCATCTTCATGGTGAGTCTTCAATTCGTTGTGAAAGCAACCAGAACTGGTCAAATTCAGTTCCCAACTGCAGTCTGGTTTTCTGCCCGCAGCCATTCATTGAAAATGGTTATTTCAAAGCGAGCTCAGTGAAAAATAGATATAGCTTTGGTCAGAACATACGCTTCAGGTGTAACCCTGGATTCGAAATGTTTGGAGAGGCAGAAATGGTCTGCCAACCAAATGGTGAATGGACAGAGGAGTTTCCTTTCTGCGTTCGTCTGTCATGCCCAGAGATTCCACAGATACCAAATGCCTTGGCCATTGGCAGATCGACTCTTTTCGAGGCTACAGTGGAATACCAATGTGATGTTGGCTATGCTGTGGTTCGACAGAACAGTGTTACTTGCTTAGCAAATCAGACGTGGAGCAGTCGACCATCTTGTCAACGAGTCACGTGTCCTTTCCCAAAGAGTCTAAACAATGGTGAGTACTTAGCCAATGGATTTCTAGTTGAAAACGTCCTGAAGTACGCTTGTCATCGGGGTTATGAACTTCAAGGACAGACAGACCATGTATGCTTGGCCAGTGGCCAGTGGAGTGGCGAAGTTCCAGTTTGTGAGAAGGTGAATTGTTCTACGCCGCCATTTGTTCCACATGCTGACGTTATTGGAGACTCCTTTGGTTTTGGCGACACACTTCTGCTAAATTGCCATGAAGGATACCGACTGTCAGGTTGTGGTACCATAGAATGCTTGCGGAATAAGACTTGGAGTAGGGTTCAGGGAAGCTGCAAAATTGTCACATGCGGTGAACCACCTTTTGTTCGGTTTGCTGAGCCTGTGAGTGGTAGAAAAGAGTTTAACTCTACAGTCAACTATAGCTGCAGTGTGGGATATGAAATCCAAGGAACTGTGGAAACCACGTGCTTAGCCAATGGATCATGGACTTATGTTAATGCTAAATGTAGTCGAGTACAGTGCCCTTTGCCAAACATTACCCATCATGGATTACTTGACATTCAGGGACAAAAATATCATGTTATTTCTCAGCTGAAAAGCCACCAGGGACTCTACTATGAAGCCGCCTGGATCGTGCACTCTTGCGAGAAAGGATATGAACTGTTTGGTGGGGCCTTGCAAATCTGTATGTCTGATGGTCGGTGGAATGGGACCCTGCCTAAATGCGAGCCAGTTGAATGTTCTAGGCCACCAGTACTTCGAAATGCTCGCTATGCTGAGGTTCTGCGTAACGCCTACACATTTGGCCAGACTGTTATTGTCCAGTGTGAAACTGGTTATCTTCAGAAGGGTTTGAAGGCAGTGACATGCCAGTTTGATCGAACCTGGAATATATCAGGGATTTTATGCAACAAGGTCAAATGTCCTGTTCCTGGGTTTATCCAGAATGGTGGAATTAGAGCGGTTGATTTCACATAAGGTGGACAGCTATCCTACAGCTGTTTAGAGGGATATGTTCTGACAGGATTGAAGACTCGAATCTGTAGTGACAACGGCAAATGGAATGGTTCGGAGCCATCCTGCACACGAGTCACATGCCCTCAGCATGATATCATTGAGAACGGATACATAGAGGGAAAGGATTACAGCTACCAGGCTGTGCGCATCTACCACTGCAATGCAGGATACCGCCTGAGCGGCGATTCGCGCAGAACTTGTCAGTCTGATGGACAGTGGAGTGGACGAAGTGCGGCCTGCACAATTCAGTCTTGCGATGCACCAGAACGTCCTCAACACGGAGTAGTAATTACAAATTCCACCACATTTAAGTCAGTGGCAGAATACAGGTGCGACACAGGATATGAAATGTATGGGGAGAAATATCGTGCGTGTGATCATCATGCCTGGTGGACTGGATTTACACCAACGTGTGTGTTGATAACATGTGTTGATCCTCCATCTTTGCTCAATGGTCTTGCGATATGGTCTTCAAAGTCTTTTGGTTCGGTGGTTAGGTATACCTGTGACAATAAATATGCCTTGGTCGGAAAATGGAAAAGAAGGTGCCTGCTGCCTGGCTGACAGAATGTGGTCTGGAGAGGCACCGAGCTGCCGACTGAAGCTCTGTCCGGACCCTGCTGTCCAGTCGAATGTGAAGGTTTCTGGTAGTGACTTGACAGTTGGCTCTACCATCGAGTTCTCCTGCACAAAAGGTTTTACTGTGATTGGCGAAAGATTTCTGACGTGTCAGAGTGATGAAACGTGGAACGGTCGTTTTCCTGAGTGTGATCGGGTCAGCTGTAAGGCACCGCCGTCGATTGCAAATGCCGTGGCTGCAGGAGAGTCCCACAGGTACGGGGATATCATCAGATACACCTGTATGAATGGATACAGGCTGCAGGGCTCTCCGCTGATCAGCTGTGAGGCCAGTGGGCTTTGGAGCAATGCCACCGCAGTCTGCAGTCCGGTCTCGTGTGGAGATCCACCTCTGGTGAATAATGCACAGTCTGTCACCAATGGTCTGCACTTTGGAGAAATCGTCTATTACCTATGCAACGAAGGTTATGACCTCATTGGAAACAACCTGATCGAATGTTCGGCTGATGGCATCTGGACTGGCTCCCTACCGCACTGTGTGTTGGTTACGTGTGGTGTGGTACCAGTCATACCATATGCTTCGACCATTGTTCATCGAACTACATATGGCAGCAAGGCCTCCTACGAGTGCAATCGAGGTTATGTTTTGCATGGAAGCTCTGTGGTTGAGTGCACGGCTAATGGCACTTGGACCTATGAAAATCGTCCGACCTGTGTTCCAGTCCAGTGCGGGGAGCCACAAACCATCCAGAACGGTGGAGTGAGGGCACCTGACAAAGTCTACAATGGAGTTGCCACCTACTTCTGTCTGGAGAGATTCAAACTATCGGGAAATCCAGTCATACACTGCGGAGAGGATGGACAGTGGAGTGGTTCCAGGCCGACGTGTGATCCCGTTGTCTGTAACTCTCCAGATACAATACCAAATGGTAACATCGTTGGCAATGACTACAGCTTTGGTCACAGTGTACTGCATTCATGCAAGGAAGGCTACAGAATAGTTGGCGATTCAAAAAGAATATGTCAAGCGGATGGCCTTTGGAGTGGAAAAACACCAACGTGTGAACGTAAGTTGTTTAACGACAGATTGAGCATGCCACAGAAAAATACGTTCCTTGAGTTGGTAATTATATAAATGACTGCTTACACTTACTTGAATAATGACGCCATGGTGGTTGCTTGGAATCATGTTTTCTAGCTAACTGCCTGAGCTAATGAATTTTTCGGTTCAGCATTGTCTACTAATAACGAATAATAACCATTTCTCCGCAGATTTCCAGTGCTGTTTTCAGTCTTCCAGTGGCTCATATAATAAACTGATGTCTTTGTAGCATATGTCACAGGTTCGAGTATTCATTCGTTGTATAGCGCCCCTTCAAGGAAGCTACTTAGAGGCGCTCAGCATGAGCGTGAGCATGTCCTGAGATGGTCATTATGTAAAGATGAGAGCAAGAGAAATTCCGTGACACCCAGTGACGTAGTGCCTTGGTTGAAGTTTTATCTTTATATAGGGCTGCTACATAAAGATGTAAATGCTGTCCGGTCGTTGGGTTTCTGTTCTCAAGTTCGTCCTTTAGTTTGAGGATAATTTTGCCAGTTTTTCAACTGAGATGTCATTTGGATATACAATTTATGGTAGATGTTCTCTAAGGCTACACATGTGAGATGTTACGGATTAACCTGCCAGTCACTGAGCTTACTGACTGATAGATTAAGATCAACCTAATTTGTTACTGATTGACTTTTCTGGCAGAAGATATTTTTACTTGCAGCAAGTAAACTTTTTTGTTCGATAGTGATCTACTGTGTGCTGCCAGAGAGTCCTCAGAATGGGACCAGGAACTTCACAGGGTTGCATTTTGGATCTGAGGTCAAATATTGGTGCTTGTCTGGTCACTCACTGGTTGGTGCTGATACAGCAACTTGTGACCCAGGTGGAAACTGGACAAATCCTGTTCCGCTTTGTCGTTCCACAGGTGAGGAAAAAACTTGTCAATCTTTTTCCACAGTCCGAAGCAGTACTAAAACTTACTATGCAGTTGGATACTATAGTTTATTGATCCTATTTAATTCAGATCTTAAGAATTATTTTCAAGGACATAGACCTAAGGTGTGTTCACCTATTTGTAACATCCTTAAGTAATGAACATTCTGTAATCAACGTTAAAGAACAGGATAACAACCGAGAATCTACTGGGTCAACCAAGAACTTCCAGCTCTATTTATAAACCACGAATGCATCTTTAGGCCTAGTTTGCAACATGCAGAACCAGGTTTCTCACTAGTAGGCTAACTAGTAAGTGACTAGTTCGTAACCACGATATAAAGACGAATAAATGAGTGAGTCTACGAATTGTTTTATATTCTTAGATATATATTTTTATTAATGCTGAATTGTTTATTTCCTTGTATGTAAGATAATGCTATTACCTACATGCATATTTTGATTAACGCTAGCAGCTAATGGTGCTATCCGCTAGTAGAATTTGTTGCGCTTCTAAAACCACGGCGGTTCCCAGAAGTTGCTAAATTTGGCAATGCCACTCCTCACCTCATTAGACCTTGATGGATATATCCAGGATATTAAATAACATTACAAGAAGTAAATTGGCGTGTGCGTGAATCATGATTAAACACGACGTCAGTGAATAGGCTTAATGTGAATGCGTAATTTGACTTAGTGTTGAACTTGTTAAAGAACCCTTGTTACGGCATGTGCCGTGTTAGGCCTACGGCGCTGTAGAAATTGTCGTAGTCATTCATTCATTCATTCATTCATTCATTCATTCATTCAATTATGCGTTTAGCTTTAGCCTAATGCAGAGATGGCAGTCTACGAATGCAGGAGTGCTTAGGGATTATGAGGACCTTGCCGCTGGGCGAACAAGTGCCCACCCGGTAAACGTGTAGTTTAGCGTCGTAAATTATTCACCCATTATTATTTTTCATCAATCCAACTTCTAGTTTGGTAAGAATCCTTTTAATCCAGCTTCTATTTAGGCAAGAATTCGTTTAATCAATCCGGCTTCTATTTAAGCAGGCATTATTTTTCATGAATCCAGCTTCTATTTGAGCAATTTTTTTCATCAATCCCAATTCCATTTGACCAAAAATTATTGTCATCAATCCGACTTCTGTTTAGCATGAATTCTTTTCGTCAATCCAACTGGTATTCGACCAACGCTGAAACCCATGCACTGGCGGATGATTTACGACGCTAAACTTCACCGCCCACCCAGTTTAGCACGTAGGCCTAATAGAAAGGTAGCCTACAGATTCGTATTTTGTGTCTTTGCTTGTAGCGACATCTTAATCGACAAGTTCCAACCCCGAAGAATCAAGAAAGAGAATGCCACGACTAAGTGAAGGCGACGCGAAGTTTATTTGTTTCAGTTGTACTCCTTGTTTAAGCGTAGGCTACTCCTACGGAATCGAACAAGATTTATAAATGAGATAATCCAATAATGAGATAATCCGAGAATGATATAATCCCAATGAATACTGATCAAACTACCGAAGCTCGAACAGTACTGATCTCACTCTGAACCTATGTCCGACACCAGATCGATTTGCAGTGTTTAATCTAGTCCCCTTGCTGTCGGGGGGAATCGAGGGTTCTGGGGGGGTATACAGCTTATTTTAAAAGTTGACGACCGGGGGTGTGTAGTAACGAGTGTTTCCAAGAACAAGAGTTCAAAAATTTTCCAGGAATTTTCGAGCGGGGTACTATCGGCAGTTTTCGAAGATTTTCGAGGGCGGTTGTAACAACGATTTTCCAACAATATTCGAGGGGGGTAGTAACAAGAATTTTTCCAAGAAGAATTTTCGAGGGGGGTACTATCGAGAGTTTTCCAAGACAATATTCCCCACTAAATCCTGCCAGAATTATCCGTACATTTACTAAATTTCACACTTTCTCTACAAAATTACATGTCTTCAATTTTTCTTCGGGATAAAATTTGATCTCTTTCATTTTTCTGGGGGGGAAACTCGATCCTGGGGGAACTTTACCCCCCAGAGACATCTAGATTAAACACTGATCGATTTGTATCACAGGAATCTAACGCCGGAATAGGCCTATACCCTAAATTTCGAACGAATCCTCCAGTCTCTACTAGCCTCAACTTAAGCTGGATATAGTCTAGAGGAATACATAAAGCGTCCCAGCAAATCTTCAAAAGTAAATAAAATTAACAGGAGTAGCGAGTAGTAGTAGTAGGAGGCTAGTAGCAGTTTAACGACACTGTGTGATAACAAAGATCATTAGCGTCGCCCTCCTGCTTTTTTCAGGCTTGGGACTGGCACTGTCAGAGTTCGAACAGTGGCGGAGTTAGAAGTAACGGCAAGACCTATGAAGTAACGAGTTTATTTATTTACTCCAAGGTTTAACGTCGTCATATGACATCAAAGGCCGTTGACGACAATTTATACATAGCCTACAGTGCAGTGAAAATGAATTCATAGCGTCCAAAAGACACCATTTAAGACTGTCCAAACATAATCGTAAAATGTCATTAGTGTTCATTGTTTGGTGCATTCCACCGTCACTGACGTAACATTCATACAGAAATGTTGCAGCGGTTTTAATTCCAGCACACTATGATATCGCTGTTTAGAAAAAAATTGTAATGCAAAAGAATGTAACTATATTGTCCTTCTTAAAAGCCAACAAAGACTTGGCAGAAAATGTACTTAGTTAGTTTTAAAAACGGTCCTTTCTGTGTCGTCACTGACGTAACACGTTTTGACGTCCTAATTTTTGTACTTTATGCAAACATCATATTCTTCTGAAACCTCAGAGCAAAAATTTTATTAATGTCTTTAAAATTATTGGTACAGGTTGTAGAATACACAGAAAGTTACAAAATTTGTCTAGCAGTCATAAAAGTCATAATTTTCATGGTGCCTAAATGTCACTGACGTAACATTTAAATGTCACTGACGTAACGCTTCTGAAAACTAACAACAAAATGCAGTAAATTAACTAGTTATAAGTTCATAATTATGCAAGAATGTTTTAATCCAATGTTGTTGGTTGCTGCAATGTCTCCACTGAAAGTAAACAAGCCCCTTCAGTTGACTGGTATTGGAGCTCCAATTGTCTTCTCCATAGATGACATCTTGTGCCAGATAATATAGTAGTAGGCCATCGCCATCCTCCACAACATGGATACAAAGCATTGGCCAGTAGGTCCTCCATGTCTACGAGGGCAACTTTCTTCCGCGGACTTTTAGGAAGAGATTTTTGAGTCGATTAACAGCTTTTCCATATGCCTGAGAAAATCTTTGGTGGAGTTGCAGCATGGTCTGATTGAGTTGGTGTGGCGACATTTTTCAGCTTTTGACGAAGTTTACACATTTTATACTTTGCACTCTCGGGCTAAGATTTTTTGTTGTTGTCCGACTCCAGTCTTGATTTCTTTTGCTGCTCAACATTGTTCTTCCTGTTAGCCAGCCTCTACTCTGGTAACATCCTCATGCGGTACATTCGAGTTCGCTCCATTCCAGTCTTTTGTGTCATATCGTGCCCTGTGTGCAAAAATCAAATGACTAATATGGTTTACATTTATGAGGAAATTTTTAGGATGATAATTATTACTATGATGGCTTACTTCAAATTGAAGCTAAGATGTCAGCAACTGATTTAGAAGTACATATTTACAAGTATATACCAACTTTAAGCAAGTTTCCTACTGTCACTGACGTAACCATCATGTAGTCGTTACGTCAGTGACAGTCTGAAAGTTACGTCAGTGACGCAATATTTATACATTTACTTAAATTATAACTTCTCCTTTTCTATATAGTTGTATTCTTAATATATTGTGTCAGAAGTTTACAAAATTTCAGAATTTTTGGTGTATCACTTTTGGCTGGATTTTAATAAGTCATAATATTTGTCACTGACGTAACATTGAAAAGTACAAATCAAATTTCTTCTGCCACAGAAATGAACTGTTATAAATTGTTCAGAGTCTAACTTGAATATGCTTACCAAGTGGAACCTCTATCCAAATGATGTAACTTCTTTGTTAATATCAACCAACTGCTGCAGTTATTTACAAAATAAACCTTTCAATATTTCTGTGTAAGAATCGCACAAAACATGTCAACATCAATAGTGTAAGATGGCCGCCGATCACGTGAACAAAGTTTATCAATTTATGTTATTTTAAACACTATGGTTTCTTGGCCTTTAAATAATACCTTTATTGTAACCAAATTGCATAAAAAATTTGGGGATCTATGTCTCATTGTCCGTGGAATTGACCGTTTAACGACATAAAAAATTACAGTTCATAACGTCTTTGATACATGCAATGTGGTATCTGATGTAAATTCAACAATTTTAGCAGCAATGGTCGTATACAAGAAAATGTTGCTTAAAATTAAATTCTTAATCACCATTCCTAATGTAGGCTACATTTACTTCTTAATCTATTTATTTCAATAACAATTATTTATTTTACAAGTTTATAAGACACGAAATTTAAACATGAAGTTCTTATTAAACTTTTGAATTTTTAAGAAGTCATCAATCAGTAAATTCAAGTTTTATTAAAGAAATATATTCAAACAGTGAATATGACAATTCTTTATCATTTATTATGCTATTGCGTTGATAATAAAAGAGAGCCGAAACTTCACCCGAGATTTTCAATCAATTACATTTATTAATACAGCTTGATTGATATTTATCATACATGCACAATAAGATGAGTAAGAGTAACGAGTTAACGAAAATGAAGTATATAATACACAAGATGCTAGCTTTTTAAAGGTTTCTGTAGGGTAGTTGTATAATAATAATAATAATAATAATAATAATAATAATAATAATAATAATAATAATAATAATAATAATAATAATAATAATAATAATAATAATAATAATAAATATGCCGCTATCTCACAATCACATCATTTCGCCCTGTTGCAGTCGAAACTGCAGGAAGCTGGCACACAGAATCACTGCAGTTCGTTCAAGAACTAGGACGCAAGATCTCAGCAGCGACAGGCGACCAGCGTGAGACTAGTCATCTTCTACAACGCTTATCAGTCGCCCTACAAATCGGAAACTCTCTATCTGTTTTAGGCACCTCAGATTGCAACAACAGTAGCCCAGGACTGAACGACGGCTTATAAAAATATTGAAAACAGTTACTTTTAATCAGTCTGTACATATGTTTGTTGGCTTTATGAAGAAATAAATTTGTCTTTAATAATAATAATAATAATAATAATAATAATAATAATAATAATAATAATAATAATAATAATAATAATAATAATAATAATAATAACAATAATAATAATAATAATAATAATAATAATAATAATAATAATAATAATAATATTAATATTAATAATTAATAATATAATAGAACAGAAATCTCTGCGCCTGGCTATGTCTGTGCGTTACGCTCTTTCGCAAGAGTCATTCCCCAGATGGCAGCACGCATTTCGGGCTGTAGGGTCAGATGAGGGGAACGCACGCGTCCAGGTTAGCTGGAATCGTGCTGCCCCTAGCGAATCCAGCGTGAGAGACGTGCGTGTAGGGACGGACTTTGAAGGGAGGGAAGGAGGTACGGACGGCAGAGACGGAAGGGAGGGAGGAAGGGAGGGAGGGAGGAAGGGAGTAGACTTACGTCATTCATAGTACAAGAAGACGCATCTCTTGATATTTTCAAATTGCTTTTAGCCGTCTTAAGACGGGAAAACATCTAGTATTAATAATAATAATAATAAAACAATTAAATAAGAATAATTTAAATAATAACAGTAAGTTCTTAGTAGTAATAGCCTACTTATTAGTATTTTGATTATTATTTTATTGTGACATGATGCACAAAGTAGGCCTATGTGAATTCACCCTAAATGCGCGTATTTGCAAACAGAGATGATAATTAATTTATCAAGTGCTTCCGAATGAGATCTAAGAGATGCATCAGTGTCCGACAAAGCTGGTAACAGTGAACTCCATAGAAATGTTGATCAATGTCCGTAAGTGTTTCCAAACTGCCTTTTTAAAATTCCAGACGTGAATTCCCATGCTATCTCATTAAGTTTTCCTGTTGTGTGGGAAGTGATCTTATCCTAGCGAGGTGTTTTCAATAAACTGGGAACAGTAGCCTAATCAGAGCTTTGTCTTGAGACGTGATTCCTAAATCAATAACCGAGGTTAGCCTATGTTAGATTGATTAGAAGTGATATGAGTCACTTTACCCGTGTTTAATACCGTGAGATTTTTACTGTTATTATAGCTTCCAAAATTCTTCCGTTTAGACATAATATTATTTAGACTACTCCCCACATTAACGATAGAACGATATGGATGGATCTAGAGTTTAACGAAACATGCGGGTTGCAGATGAATTCACCTATTTTTCAGTTACATAGTTTGAAGATATTTAGCGTCGAGGGTGCACGGAGAGACAACACTGCGGACAAGCAGGATGTTAAGAAAGCCAGTCAGTTCCTTAAGTAAAGTTGATGACGACTCATGATGGTTGGTTAGCTCAAGGAGGTCCTGGGGTACAGTCAGTATCCAGCAGAATCTGATGGAAAAGAGCGAATGGCAGCTGCTACATGTAGGCTACAACCGATTAGATGCGGAATTTCAGTGGTCACGCTTGGAAGACTGCAGCTTGGAAGACCACATACATCCCATATTGGTCAAAGAGTGAATGAGACTATGCAAATTTTATATAAATTGTTCTTAGTATTTATATAAATAAAGGAAAAGAAAACATGAAAAAAAGAAAAAAAAACTAAAAAAAATTTCAAATACTCGTAGAAGAAAGAAAGAAAACGACATGTAGGCTCAGTGGCGGCTCTAGACTTTTGCAACAGGATGGAAATTTATCCAATTTGCCTCCTGTTGTGAAATATACACATATAGGCCTATACTATGGGATATTTGAGCGCCTCTGAGTAGTTTTCTGGAAGGGGCGATATATAAATGTTCGATATGAATATATATATATATATATATATATATATATATATATATATATATATATATATATATATATATATTAAGTAGGTCTAATAGCATGTGAACAGATAGCATTATAGCAATACTCAATCAATTCAACTATTGCATGTTAACGTTACCACAGAAGGCACATTGTCGTGTTTGCGATATTATAATGAAATGTAACAAGACATTTATAAAGCGCCACTTAGAGTCTCTCAGAAGCGCTCAACACGACGTGGCCATCAAACAGCTGAAAAAAATGCGTCTTTAAGAGTTTAGAGAAAACCATGTAGCCACATGCAGCATTAGTGGCACGCACAGATGGCGGAAGAGTATTCCAGATCCGTGGCGCCGCAATCGAGAAGGCCCGACGAGCGCAGGTGGTGGTTCAAAACGAAGGTATCATCAAGTCATTTCGCGAGGCAGACCGGAGAGCCCGCCGACCAGTTTGAGTGCCAACTGGAAGGCACAGTTCAGCAATGTAGTCCGGAGCCTTCACAGTTCAGCGATTAGTTCGGAGCCTTCCAAACCAGCGTAGCAATTTTGAATTGCACACGATCAGCAACTGGAAGCCAGTGGAGCTCACGTCGCATGTAGTCGGATATGTGTGAATATTTCGGTAGATCAGCCCAAAGTCTGGCTGCTGCATTGTGAACGAGCTGAAGTTGATGAATGTATTATAAGCGCTATTGAAAAAGGATAAAAGGGGCCTGTAGGCCTAATTAATTAAGTTTTGTGTGCTGCGTTCAAGGGGCTGCGTTACTGATCACTTGTAGGCCTATCCATGCTAGTAAGCGTGTGTGTGTATTTTTATGTTGGCTTATTTGCTTAGGTATTCATTAAGACAATGATAAATATATCGTGAAATTCATACGTTTATTTACACACCTTTAAATTACTGTCCAACTGTTTTATATAGATTTCTGTATTCACCTATATTGCAGATGACATTGTTCCATGTAGAACGTTTGAAATTAAGTAACGTTCAGTCGTTCACGCATCCATGAGATGTCGTTTAACACTAAGCTCTTAAAAGTTACACTCTATCAAGAATTAAACAAATGAATACAATATAATATTATCTCATGAACAGTAAAACGAATTATTTAGCGCCGTAGTCATCCGAGGCCGAGAAAAGGGCGCTGTTCATGAGTTTAAAAATCAGAAAGTCATATGAAAGCATAAATTCTTATGCTAATTAATTCTAATTTCTATCGTTAGATAGAAATTTTTATTCTAATTAATAATGTCGTTAGATAGAGTGGCCTGCATGGCTCAAATACAGCACTCAAACACCCACGACATTTAATTTCTTAACAGAACGGAACGAAGGGCGCAAGAGAAGGAGTGGCCGCGCAGAAATCCATGACCGTAAAGTCCGTCGTTATAATACTGGGACGTGAAAGGGTTGCTAGGCTCAACAACGGGGGTTAATATTGTCTCATGAACGATGTCGATGTCTCTTAGACTAGGCATAATAGGCCTATACGACTGTCTCTGTGTGTCTCTCTGTGTCTTTCTCTCTGTCTTTGTCTTTCTCTTTGCCACTCTCTGTTTCTTAGTCTGTATGTCTGTCTCTCTGTCTGTCTGTCTGTCTGTCTTCCATTTATCTTTATCTCTCCGTCTGCATAAATTTGTCCCTGCATGTGCTTGTCTGAGGCATTGTCTGTCAGTGTCTCAGAATATATTTTTCTTTCTTCTCTTCCCTCTCCATGTCTGTATGATTTGTCTCTTTCTGTCTGCATGTCTTCTCTCGCTCTCTATCTGCCTTCCACTTTGTCGCCCCGCTTTTTGCCTGTTTTTGTCTATATCTATTTCTCTTCCTCCTTTGTCTCTCTGTTTCTGTATCTCTGTGATTCCCTTAGTCTCTATGTCTGTCTGTGTCTCTGTGTCTCTGTCTCTTCCCGACCGTGTGCCTTTCACGCGTTTGCTTTTCATTGTCATTGTTTGCGCAATATTTATGTTGGGTTTGCGTCTTTAAAGAAATATTACGTCGACGCCACACGATGGCTTAATCAGCCGCCGATAGATGGCCAACAAATGCCTGGCACTACCGCCTGTCCTTGATGACCTACTTCATATATATATATATATATATAAAATATATTTATATAATATATATGTGCTGCTACTGGCTATATATATGCATAACCATAACTTTCAATTTCATTGACACATAAAATGTCTATAATGCATAGACATTCAATCCATTGTGCTATCATATATATATATATGCACCGATATTATATATATATATATATATATATATATATATATATATTCGGATCGTCTTGACCTTTTTGTTCCTCGTGTGAGAACGGCAATAGCCCAGTCTCATGTCTTTGCCTGCATTGGCTCTTCGCTAATGGAATCAACTTCTCCCCTTAATTCGCACCGCCATATGCATAGGCCTACAGTAACTATCCAGTTGCCCTGCTAGGCCTATACATCTTTTCGCTACCTCAAAAGTTGTCTTTATTATCGGGGACTGTCGCCCTGGGAGCGCCTCTGTTTGATGTGCATTGTAAGTGGCGGTTTAAATACATTGCAATACAATACAACATTAGGGCTGGTACTGATTAAATTTGTTTAAATCAATACATTTCTAAAATCTAACTTCGATTAATCGATTAAATTCGATTATTTTGGTGTCATGTTTACTCTGTTACATAAAACGTGAAAAACTGTCAAAAATGTAACGTGTGTGTAGGGGGTGTGGGTGTGTGTGTGTGTGTGTGTGTGTGTGTGTGTGTGTGTGTATATATATATATTTAATTTAATTTTTATTTATTGAAACCTTTGTGAACCAATATACAAACGTAGACACATAGACACACACACATATATATATATATACATACATATACAATTATACATATTGAAAACATATAGGCCTATAGCACTTTTGGTCAGGGCCTACAAAGCACAGATATATATATACACGTTAGATTATATATATATATATATATATATATATATATATATATAGCCTATATATATAGCCTATATATATAGGCTATATAAAAAATAGTGTAATTTTAATAAGCGTCTAATCGATAAGTTGTTTCAGTTCTCTCTCTCTCTCTCTCTAAGGAACGCCAGAGTTATAATCAGAGCACACGGAAAAGGCAAATATGATTTGCATTAAATAAATATTTAAGTTGAGACTCTCGGCAATTGAAAACCGGTTTCCAATTTCCTCTGCTTAAACGTATACAATATTGCGTGTTTAAAATAGAATATTTGATTTATAAAAATAATTTCTAAAGAGTGAGCGGTTGCTGCGGAAGAACTCTGTGGATCTGCATGGTTCATGGATAGTTCAGATGCTTTTGCGAGGACCAACAGAGGGAACCGGAATGAGAAGAAGCGGTCATCTGATTTTCTGAGATTAGTTTTGCGGATTAACTTTTCAGGCCATGATCAATATTATTGTAAACACTGTATTTCATAAACACTGTATAAACACTTTTCACAGCTGTGTCTTCGCAATTTTTAAAGTTACGGTTTAGATGGAGGCTATGTCGCTTGTCAATATAAACAAATTTTGATCAGATTTTCTTAATGCGCGATCCTACATGCACGATAGCCACCTCAATTGTTCATTCCAAAATCGAGAATTGTAATTCCCTTTTTTTACAACATCGACTCTTCTCAAATAAAACGCCAGTAAGCAGTCCAGAACGCTCTTGCCCGCGCAGTCACTAAAACTCCCAGCTGACCCCACCACATCACCTCTCTTCTCAAATCACTTCATTGGCTAGAAGTCCCTAACCGCTTGCATTACAAAGTTGTATCTCTTACCTACAACACCCTTCAAACATCTCAACCCTCTTACATTCGCCAGCTATTCAATATCCAACAGCCTGGGTTTACTCGCTCATCATCATATCTTTCTCTATCTCAGCCTTCAGACTCCTCCTCTATGAAATTCTACAACTGCTCCTTAGTTTGTGCTGCACCAACTCTTTGGTACAGATTCCCAAAAGACCTCCGTCATATTGCTTATTCTCCTATCTCGCCTCTCAGTTTCACCTCTTCTCCGCTTGCACTCTCCTCTGCTACGTTCAGCACACGACTGAAAACCGAACTCTTCAAGCTATCATGAATATTCTGATTGTACTTGACCTCCCAGAACGAACAGAACAGCCTGGCTATTGCTGACTTGATCTGGTATAGCGCCATTGTTAGGCATGGTCTTGGCTTTTGTGGGCGCTGAGAAATTTGCGAAGATTTACATTACGTTACATCCGTACTCCGCAGTGGAGGCGCCAGGATTTCAGGTTGGGGGGGGGCTAAAACTCCAAGCCCTTCCCTTTTGTCCCCTCCTCCCTGTGATTTGCAGTGATTTCCCACTTTTTTTTTTTTGGGGGCTGAGCCGCAACGATCTTCATATCCAGTATGAATGCCATTCCGTTTAAGCCTTGTTAAGACTATATATTTCGCTTTGATTTCTCCCACTTCTAAACGCAAATAATCGTCGTTTTCAAGGCTTTTGTTCGTCCCATTGCAAATCCAGCATACACCAATGGCGTCCATGTTCGACCACATAGATTAAATAAAAGGCGGTCACAGTTTATGACGTATTATCGTGACTTTTATAGCGCAACTATCAGAAGTTCTCAGCATTATAGCGGATGACGAGTCGTGTCGGTGCAGACATTAGGGCGAGTTCATTGCGCGTGTGTGCATCGTCAGAGAGAGTGTCTGTGATATTGCGGAAGTGTCAACAACACCCGTGGACGGTGGCGACACCCATCGTCGCTTTGATCCTCAAGAGACTAGTGAAGAAATACAGGGAGAAGGAACAGACTGACGGACGGATGGAAGGAAGGATGCATGGAAGGAAGAACGGATGGAAGGGAAGGACGGACGGACGGAAGGTGGTTGTGGTCGTGGATCCTGGGAGACGTTGGCTGATGATCGTCTGCATTAAATTTCATGGATCAGAGTGTTTCATTATGGCGCCGCCTCCAGCGAATATAAACAGCGATCACACTCAATATGAACATATACAGGCCCTATATATAAATATATATATATACATATATATATATATACATACATACATACATTAAGATGTATGCATCTATATGTTTATGGTGTGCTTGTAAGATATTGTAGACTATATATATATATATATATATATATATATATATATATATATATATATATATACAAGCATAACAATGTGCAAATACACACGCGTGTGTATGTGAATGTGTCATTGTGTGTGTCCGTGTGTGTGTGTCCGTGTGTGTCCTTGGATGTTAATATCTGGTAGCCCTGCAGCTCGTTTTTACCGCGAAATGACTTTCTCCATCTCGGCTGAGTGCCTTGGTAATTGCATAATGATATTTTCTTATTAGGATTCCGCATTACCGTGTCTCTTTTGTTCGACCTTTCCAGTTGACTTCCTCTATTACTAGGTCTATTTATTGACGATCAGAAACTGCATATATATATATATATATATATATATATATATATATCGATTTACTGGCCATCGCAAGGTTTGTCGTTTGGTCTGCCTATTTGTGCTTGTGTGTGTGTGTGTGTGTGTGTGTCTGTGTCTGTGTCTGTGTATGGTTTGTAGGGCCTACATGTTTCTTTGTATATGGTTAATCGACAGGCAATTACATGTTTTTTGCATACAGAAATAAACAAAACGGGATGTCAACTTCGGAGCATCTTAACCAATTAGACGATGTGCCAGCCGCTTGGAACATATTGCTGTTTTGCTTTTATGTTGCTCTGTATTGTTTAGTAAGTAAGTAAGTAGATTCTCTATTAAACATTTCATAATCAAGCTTTGGTTTATAGACATCTAATAAACACAGATTAAAAAGTATATAGCATCCTACCAATAAATGTATTGCCCATGTTCATATTGTGTTGTTTTACTTGTGTCGCTCGTGAATAAGCTGGTGCCCTGAGCTTCGCTTTCGAGATTTGCCTTAAAAGTGTGGCGTTTACAATTACGATTTGCAGAAATGCATTGCATTGTTTTATGATGAAACTGATATCGTTGTTTTGTGATAAAACAGTTTACTGCATTGCATAATATTGCATTTTTGTGCTTTTAATGCCCGGAAAAAGCTTTCCTTTAGGGCAGCGGTTCTCAACCTTTTTAGTGCTGCGACCCCTTGATAACATTTCCAAAGTTGTCGCGACCCCCAACAATAAAAAGTGATCGCGTTACTCCCCTTCACACAATTTTTCCAACCAGTATGTTGCATTCATTTTTTACTTCTCAGCATTAGCCTAATCCATACGCATCATGCGCAATCAAACAATAATTAACAAGACAATTTGCAATTTTTTTAACTAATCAGTTTGTAAATTCTTCTGCTGACGGTGTCATTAGACAAGGAAATTTGATTATTTTT
The DNA here is from genome assembly GCA_020284085.1 of Aporrectodea caliginosa. NCBI lineage: Eukaryota > Metazoa > Annelida > Clitellata > Crassiclitellata > Lumbricidae > Aporrectodea > Aporrectodea caliginosa. Next base: position 719,687 of record JACEVL010000889.1, read on the forward strand.
TTAACATATAGGCGTATTCAGCTTAAAGCGTAGTTCGAACAATGTCTTTGGTTGCTGGCAACAACACGTAGGCCTACTCGGTAATTCTTTGAGGTTTCTTGGCTTTTGCGATTCTGAGAGCAACCGAATAGCCTATAGGCTATGACGTTTAAACAGCTGCCACGTTTTTCTGTTTGTACTTGCCTCTGATATCAAGTCTGCCTTTCTCGACGCCATTAGCTTTGTTCTTAAACTACTGGGCATCCTGCCATGGTTAGGATGTTTAGTATCAAAATGGCGTTTCAGTTTGTTGAGCTTTGACCGACCGACAGAATGCCATTACAAATAACGCATTGTGGTTTCTCAATTCCTTCTGCAACTATGGAAGTAAACCATACTTTAAACTATATTTACTATATTTTCTTTCTTAACACTCGTCTCACCGTGATTTATTTTAGGTGGCTCTAATTTCGTAGGCCTAAACTTTTCTAGCGTTCTTTAATAATTATAACCGCAGCTGACAGCACAGTTTTGTAGCAAACCGACTATTGTTTTGTTTTAAGAAGTAAAAGTTAATGTACATTTGAAATGTAGACTACATTAGAATGCACATTTCAAAACTAATATGTCAAAAGTTAAATTAAATTAACTGCTAAGTAAAAATTAATTTTAAGTCGCTGTAGTTTAGGCCTAATAGTTAGTGTAGTAAGTTAGTAACCATATTCACAAGATATTAAATATTAAGAGACTACGTTGACAACTCTTTAAACAAATTTCTGAAGGTCCTAGGCGACCCCTGGGAAATCGTAAGGCGACCCCCGTGGGGGTCGCGACCGGGGGTCGCGACCCACAGGTTGAGAACCGCTGCTTTAGGGTCATCAGTGCTGCATTATTGACGGTTATCACTTCTGCCAAGTCATCACCTTTGCTTATCGTTCCTCCGAGAGAGAAATAAGGTCCAGAAAACGTCACGCATTCGGCTGATGTATAAATGGTATTCAGAATCAGTCCAACCACACACACACAGACACACACACACACACGCACACACCTACACCTACGCACACCTACACACACCTACACACACACACACACACACACACACACAAACACCTACACTCACACTTACATGTACACACACACACACACACACACACGCAAACACACACACACACGCAAACACGCACACACACGCAAACACACATACACCTACACTCACACTTACATGTACACACACACACACACGCACAAACCTACACATATGTAGGTGCCTGCATAGTGCATGTTTAATTAATATTAGGTCTATGCGTATTTCAGATTTATGGCGCATACATTTCTATCTGCAAGAAGTTCCACGAATGAGCTGAAGAGTAATGGAGGAAAAACAATGAATTATAAATACATGGCACACACCCAGCCATAAAACCTCCCGGTTTCCCCCCGTGTTTCTCCATCGACGATCACGCACATGCATTACACGTGAGCACAAACACATAACCTACACTTACCACATACAAATGTATATGTCACATGTCTCTGCTAATTCTTCTGCGGAAAATAGGAGACTACGTTTTGGCTGTTGGGGTCTATACACAGTTAAATACGCGGAGGAGCCGTTGTTTTCTCCCGCTGGGGTCGGTGCCCGGTGGCTGAAGCGTGCGAGCGTTTGACAGCCAAGTTCTCGGCGCCTTTATTGCTGCGCAACGTCTAAACAGATCCCTGGCTCTGTAAACGGCGACGTTGTTATGTGCTCTCTGCTCCCCAGAGCAGGGATCATATAAGCCACGTAGACTTCAATGATATGGGTGAGCGACCTCGTCACGAAAGTCGGACTGAAGAAGGAGCTGATGCCATGATGAACCAGTTAGAAGGAAGGGAAGAAGAGAAGAGAGGACGGAAGAAGAGGGGCAGGGAAAGAGAGGGTAAGGGAAGAAATGGGAAGGGAAGGAATGGATAAGAAGGGGGAGGAAGTGGAGAGGATGGAAAGAGAAGATCAGGGTTTGCATGGAATGGAAGGAGAGAGGTTAGGGAAGGAGGGAAGGGCACGAAAAGGAGAGGGAAGTATAGAAGAACAGAGGAAGGGAAGAAAAGGCAAGACAAGAAAATGAAAAGAATAAGCTTTGATTGAAGAGAGTTATATAGAAAAGGTTAAGGAAGGGAAAAGCAATAAAGAAACGGGGAGGCAAGGAACGCAAAGGAGAGAAAATGGCGTAGATGTAATTGATTTCGACGGGAAGAGAGAAGATTAAGTAAGGCAGAGTAGTAAGAAGGAGAGCAGAAGGAAGTAGAGAGGTAGGAGGCACAGAGAAGGGAGAGAGTTATTTGAGGTCGTCACGAGAGCACTGCCACAACGATGCCATTGCGTCTATATAATAGGCAAAGTAATCACATTAAATTTTCATTTCTTCCGCCGTCCAATTCTGTGCCTGCGCACGCAACTTCACTTGTTTGCGCACTGCCTGATAGTTATCATTAAGCTTAAATTATTCCCGATAAACAGAGACTCCTTCTACTTCTTCCAGCTAACTCCTATGCATCCACGGGATCGGCAAATGGGACCAATTGATATACATGTATTTGCTCCCCAGTGGCTGAGTGGCGTATCTGGTCAACGCTGGGTTCATCGTGTCCGGACCCATCTGAGGTCAGGACCCTGATTGTAGTTAGACTACTCGGGCAGATTCGACCAGATTTTCAGTGTGTATACCCTTATCGACGGATTTGAGCGTCAATGAAGTCTATTCCAGGCAGATTTCACGTATTTTATTCATGGCCTGTTTTAATAAAAATGCTTTTGCTTTCGTGGATCCGCTGGGGAGTTTACGACGTCCCTCT
>JACEVL010000889.1:727500-765000 GCA_020284085.1 Aporrectodea caliginosa
ACTTAAGCACACAGATAACAAAAGCAATTTCAACCAAGACGTTATCTGGTTCTCCTGGTCCTCACCAGGTTGATGGAGGATATTCGAATGAGGCGCACACATGGCGAACCATTGTAATGTAGCAACACGACATCTTCTTTGACGCCAACAGTAACGTTAACATCCATTATCTGAGGTTCTACGTGCTTGCGAGTGTCTCACTTTCCCATCATCTGAGCATCGCCAGAATGTTTCGTTCTTACGGAACTGTAACAATGTTTAGTTTAGTTTCGAGAGAATCTTAGACGACGTCGTATTTGAATACAAGGAGACACATGTGGGTTTGTATATACATAGACACATCGAAAGACCTATGTATCATTATATATATATATATATATATATTTAGAGAGAGAGAGAGAGAGAGAGAGAGAGAGAGAGAGAGAGAGAGAGAGAGAGAGAGAGAGAGAGAGAGAGAGAGAGAGAGAGAGAGAGAATAAGACTAGTAGTCCCTTAAGCTAACCCTAAGGCAGCCATTGTATGAAACGTTAGCGACTTCCTTTCTTAGCCTTGGCATATGAGGGCGGGAGGCCAGTCCTCTCCCTCACCGTCTCATCCTCCCACCGGCAGTGTCAATGTGCTCACTGAGAAATCTAGAAAAAAATTTCTTCCCTGGCGGTGATTTGAACCCCAGACCTCTCGATTGACAGTCCAGTCCAGCACACTCACAATTACTGTAACTATCGAGCACCCCGCGGCCTATATCTAAATACATACATGTAGATATACATGTATGTATGCACAGTGCACACTCTCGTTATACGCTCTTCTTTTCAGTTCTCGTTCTGTCTTTCATCGCCGTACTTCACTTGACGTCTTTTCCCTACACGCCCTCTGCCTCCCTCCCTCTCCGTCTGTCTGTCTCTCTCTTTCTCAATCTCTCTCTCGATCTCTGTCTGTGCCTCTGTTTCAAACTATCTGTTTCTTCCAACCTGTCTGTTTGTCTGTCTCTGTCTTGTCTCCCCCCTTCCCCGCTCTCTCTAGACTTGCTCTCTCCATCTCCCCATCATTCCTCTTTGCTCCATCATCTGCGGTAATCGTCATCCATTCCTCCAGTCTCGCCTCCTTTGTCTCATCTCAGCTAAAGACAATCGTAGCGCCACCTCGCGTCCCCGTTGGGCGGTGCCACTCTTCGTTGCCACAGCAACGCCGTCAACAAAGAAGCGTGCCAGGCACCACAGCGCAATTCTGGGCTTCGATAAAACTGCATGACGGACAGAGACGGCGGACAGTAGAGCGGCCGACGACCGACGCTGAGCTATCAACGGGAGACGAGGGGACAGAGCTGTCTCTCTCTACGGTTCCGTCTCTCTCTCTGGCGGAAGGAAGGACAGATCGCTGCGTGTCGTGTCTGGAGGGCGCGTTTTCTGAGCCATTTCGAAAGTCGTCGTCGTCGTCGTTTCGCAGCTTTTCTTCATCGCTCGTCGCGTCCTTGAGATGTCGCTTAATCGATTCGGATTCCGCGCCGTTTACTCGGCTGCGGCACATTCCTCTGCCTCCTCATCTATCTCCACCTCCTCCTCTTCTTCATCTGATTCTTCTTCTGCTCCACTGCCTTCTTTGTATTCCTCGTCCACTTGTCCCATTTCCTCCTCCTCCTCTTCTCCCACCTCCTCTTCATCATCCTCTTCTTATTCCACTTCCAGCTCATCTTTCAACTCGTTCTACACGTTCTTATCACGATCTTTCATATCCTCCCACAAATCTTCCAAATCCTCCTCCTCCTCCTCCTCCAAATCCTCCTCCTCGTGCTTCCCTTCCCCGCCTTCCATTCTCTCCCTCTCCCTCTTCCCCGCAGTCCTCCTGGCTCTCGTGTCGTCGTGTGCCTCACCGGCGGGGACCTGCTACGTCTTCCCAGCAGACGCGCGCGACCCCTGCCGGGACAAACGGTGCAGCTTCGGGGCCCAGTGCGTGCCTTCCCTCGACGGTCTAACGGCACGGTGCCAGTGCCCAGATCGTTGCCATAGCTACGGGGACAGCGTGGGTAGTACCCCCGTTTGTGGAACGGATGGCAACGACTATGCGAACACGTGTGAGATGAGAAGAGCCGCCTGTCGGGAGATGAGAGACATTGAAAAGAAATACGATGGCAAATGTGGTAAGTGACTGTTCAATTAACCGCAGTTTAAAGGTGTTTAAAACAAACCTGTGGATATGAGACTTATCATCACCCTGGAAGTAGTTCTTCGTGCACAAAACAGCCACTGCATAAAATAGCGATCATCAAATCAACGATTAAATTCGAAGATTGGCTTATTTAATGTAGGTCTGCGTTGATTGGTCCTGATTGCGAACCTAATTAGCATTAATTATTTTACTAAGTCAGTTGAAGTTGTTGGAATGAGAGCTGAAATGACAGCGTTGATTGGTCCTGATTCCGAGCTTGATTGAACTTAAAATGTTGTAGTTAAGTACATCGCAGGACAAATGAACACCAAATCCATCTCTAAGAATCTACAAAGAAACTGCAGACGAAATAAAAAGCATCGTCGGCGATTACACTAATCGTGGAATTGGACATAATTTAAGTCTTCAAATTTAACATTACACATTTGTTATAATTATGTATACTTCGTGATACATTTAAAACTTTCTATTATAAATCGGTGAAATCGCTGTTTTGATGATCGCTATTTTATGTAGTCGCTGTTTTGTGCATCGCTGTTTTGTGATCGCGGTTTTGAACGTAAACCCTTGATGTTACTAATACTCTATCATTATTGTTGCTATCGTTTTCGTTGTTGTTACTGTTGTTGTTTTTGTTGTTGTTGATGTTGTTGTTATTATTATTATTATTATTATTATTATTATTATTATTATTATTATTATTATTATTATTATTATTATTATTATTATTATTATTACTGCTGCTGCTGCTGCTGCTGCTGCTGCTGCTGCTGCTACTACTACTACTACTACTACTACTACTACTACTACTACTACTACTACTACTACTACTACTACTACTACTACTACTACTACTACTACTACTACTGTTACTGTTACTGTTACTGTTACTGCTACTGCTACTGCTACTGCTACTGCTACTGCTACTGCTACTGCTACTGCTACTGCTACTGCTACTGCTACTGCTACTGCTACTGCTACTGCTACTACTACTACAATAATATTACTACTATTTCTATCATTTTACCGAGGTAGAAATAATCCCTAGGGAACAAAAAAATATGTTAGGAGTACACAAGGTCAACTCAGAAATCAGGCTTCGTCCCAGGTTTCACGACCAACCGGAAATGTGCCTGTGAATGCAATGGCGTTGTGGCGTTAGAAAGACGTTGATGGAAAGACGTTGAAAAGGAAATTAGTTTGGCAGACTTATGAACAGCGGCCTGCGCAGATGCAGAACCTGCTGAAATTGCTGTCTGCGACAAGTAGAAAAACGCCACAGTAGCAATCCAGGTCATGCAGTTACCAGCGGAACAACAGGAGTAGTAGTGAATGCACCATCAGCGGTCCAAATCAAACCCGTTGGCTCCTTCATCCGTATTATTATTATTACTATTATTATTTATTATTGTTATTATTTTATTATTATTATTATTATTATTATTATTATTATTATTATTATTATTATTATTATTATTATTATTATTATTATTATTATTATTATTATTTATTAACCCTTTCAACCCGAGAAACCGATATAATATATGATATTGCTGCTGCTGCTGCTGCTGCTGCTGCTGCTGCTGCTGCTGCTGCTGCTGCTGCTGCTGCTGCTGCTGCTGCTGCTGCTGCTGCTGCTGCTGCTACTACTATACTACTACTACTATTACTGCTACTACTAGATATTTGCCTGTCCTAAAACGGTTGAAAAGAATTTGGAAAATCAACCCGAGGGTCCGCGGGCTTACAACACGGCAATAGTCTATCGCTCACCTGAACTTTCATTTCACGCAAATTTGAATCTACGCGACGATTTGCGATTCTAGCATTATAATTATGGATCTTTAAGTTAGTTACTTCAAAATTGACAGTGGAAGTTTGAAGTTGCTTTTTGCATACGGAATGGTCAATGAGTTATCTCGGACACATCTGAAATGTGGGCTATATCATGTCGGGTTAGAGCAATTTTAAGGTGTTTAGAACATATAAATTCGATAGTAACATTACTATCATTCTATCAATTATTGGTTTTATTTATATTATTATTTAACTATTAGGGCCTACCGCGCAAATTCGCAAACTTAGTAGGTCGTAGTAATCTTGTAGTGAAAATGTCTCTAAAGATCTCGAGCACACCTCACTTGTGGGAATTCTGTCTGGAGTCATTTCAAGTATGAATCAGTCACAAATAAAAGTTCATGGATCATCAGCGTTGTTGATGTTAGTGAGCGGAACTTGTGACTAGCTCATAGCCGGTAAAAACATGACTTATCTACTCAGGTGATCATCTCAAGTATCACCATCCACCTACATACAAGGAAGTCTACGCTGCAGAGAGTGATTGAAAGAGGTGAATAGAAGGGAACTCGTGAAGGCTCAACTGTGGCAATGGCTGTGTTTTTCAATATGTTTTGTGATTTTTGCTGGCTTTAAATAGCCGTGCTGCTGATGCAATCTTTCATACTACGAGACTGAGGAATAACACATTTAAGAGATTAGGCTAAGGGATGTTGCAGCTTAAACAATCATTATCGTAAGGGTAATTTATTTTTCATTTTCTAAGTAAAAACAATAATTAAAAACAGGTTAGCAGATCACTCCGGAATGGTTACCCCTCATCATCAGAATTGCTGAATTTTTAGCATCAAGGTAACGTGTAGTCCTAAAGCTGAATGCACCTACTCTTCAAAGACTTTCGCAGCTCTAAGCAAATTGTGTAACGCTTCTTAATACGCACCTGATGCGACTGTAGACAATTGCCCGTAGCCTTAGTGTAACTATAAGTAGTAATTAAAATACTATTCCAGTAGCAATAACTATAACGAAAAAATAATACTAACTATAACAGTAACTTTTTATAAAATAAGAAACCATTACCTATTACTGTAACTGTAACTAAAAATATCTGTAGGCCTAAGGAGGTTCACACTGCCCTCCCCTCCCCTCCCTGTTCGTCTCCCTCTCTCTTTCACTCCTCCCTCCCATCCCTATTTCCTCCCTCGCATTTCTTCCCCTCCCCTTATCCTCCCTCTCCAGCCCCTCCATCTCCACTCCTCCACTCCTCCACCCCTCCCATTCCCCTCCCGGTTAGGTGATTGTGACCCAGTTCTACCTTTAAAGCCACTCACATTACTGACCCTTTTACTTGCGATATAGAATGACCGATCCGTACTATCACCGTTCACAGTGACCGTTCTGTTGATAGGTTCACCATTACCCAATGACCTACGAGAGGCAGCACTATAGCCTACAGCAGCTCTGCCTCATAATCGGAATCTGCCTCTTTTGCGTCCGTAGGGTGGGCAACCTACAGAAGATGGACTTTTCTCAGAAAAGGGTTCGTTCCTGTATTATTTGCAGCAACCTTCCCCATTTTGAATGCCTTCTTAGCTACGGGTTTTCTCTTCAGTACCATTCTAAGGCTTTTAAGTTACTCTGGAACAATCGCCATTAAAATGAGACATCAAACGTTCTCTGAGTCCCTGGGACAGGAAAGTTTACAACAAGTCCCAGTTTCGTTCAATCCTAGACACATGTATATTGTCTTCCTGCCATCATACGCATATTGTTCAACTATCCGTGTGTAAGATTTCCTTCCAGCCTCACACGTATATATATATATATATATGTTGCATGAAAAATATATATATATAGGCTACATATATTGGTCATGCAGCACTACTTATAGATTGAGTTCTCTTCCCAGGCTCTTTATTTGCAGTTCGCGATCAACATAGTTAATAAATTCTCTGTTCTATATATACTCTGTGTTTTTCTGTTCTTAACCAATACAATAATTGTCAATTTACTTTGGTAGATACCTGTGGGGTCACTCGATCACAATTTGTGGCCGTGAAGGTCCTCTCTCTGTAACCTCTGCTCTTTGCACACAGATCTTTATATAACTGACCTTCAGTTGTTTCTTTTATGGTTTCGGTATATTCAGTCAAACCACCAAGGAATAGCTTCACATAATATGACGAAAGGGTTTCTCGAGTTTCCTGTTTTGCGAATGATTTCTCTTCTTCGAGGATATTTTTGCTCATCGACACATTACAATACACTACCGGTACTCTGCATTGCACAACACCGTATTTTGCGATACATTAGAAATTCCGGTGTTCTGAAGTCAATTTACAGAAGAAAAATGGACAGAGATCAGGACTAATCCGGGCATTTACACTCTTATCCACATGAATCACACACTTTCTATGATTGTTTCTAGACCCATATATAGTACACCAGGCAGCGACTTCGACACGGACCTAGTACGCTGTGTAACAGTTTACACTTACATTACATTACAACTGACATAAATTGTAACGTCTCATACTATCTAATCTGAGAACTTCTGTAACGTCACTGTAATCATGCACTGGCAAGTTTTCTAAATCCTTATTCTCGACCATAGTATTATCTATCTATGGCCAGAGAGCTCCATCTAACGACGGAAGGAGGTTCATCTAACGACGGAAGGAGGTTCCCGTGTCTGCCCCAGCGGAGCGGTAATAATTGCCTTAGAAGTATGCCGTTAAAAGAGGCGGTACATAAATGCCCAGATAAAAAGCGGGATGCCACTGGACATCTTCAGCCTTCAGCCTAAGCTGTTCGTTCATTGAGTTGCTGGTTGTTTGGCGTCACCCGGTGGCTGAGCTTCTCTCTCCCGCTGATGTGTCATTGTCTGCGAGGGGTGCTCTCCGATCCTGCCTTCTGTTAGGTTCAGTTGAAACGCGCGGACGTTACAAATCATCGCATATATTTATATGTATGGGCTCAGTTAGGGAATGCTACGATAGGATAGTAGAATCTATATAATGTGCGTGTGTGCCTGTGTGTGTGTGTGTGTGTGTGTGTGTGTGTGTGCGTGTGTTATATATATATATATAATTATATGCTATATGCATGTGTTCTCGTTTGTGTCTATCTGCCTGTCTGTCTGTCTGTCTTAAAGTGTCTTTCTGTCTGTCTATCTGTCTGTCTGTCTGTCTGTCAGTCAGTCAGTCAGTCTGCCTGTCCGTCCGTCCGTCCGTCTGCATATCTCTCTGTCCTTTGTACTTGCCTGAGATGCAGAGTTGCTTTGACAGCGTACGTACGAGAGGAAGGCAACGTGCTGATGAAATAGACAATCAGACAGACGGAAAGATATACAGGCAGACGGACGGACGGACGAATCGAAAGATGGATACACAGACATACAGACAAACAAACTGACAGACATACAATACAGAAAGACATACAGACAGATAGAAACACGTATAGACCTATGTTTATTTATATGGATGGACGTGTTATACGTCGTCTTGATGTCGTGTGTCATCATGTCATGAAAGTCAAGACGTGAATCGATGTCTTCTGAATCGAACCGAGGTCCTTTGGTTCCTCCGCATCGACAGACATACATACAGTCATCTGACACGACGTAATGTAATCAAATGTATTGTAATCTATGGTGATTTTATGCGATATCATGTTATTATCTCTCTCTCTCTCTCTCTCTCTCTCACTCTCTCTCTCTCTCTCTCTCTCTCTCTCTCTCTCTCTCTCTCTCTCTCTCTCTCTCTGTCTCTCTGTCTCTCTCTCTCTGTGTCTCTGTGTGTCTGTGTCTGTGTCTGTGTCTGTGTCTGTGTCTCTGTGTCTCTCTGTTTCTCTGTGTGTCTGTGTCTGTGTCTGTGTCTCTGTGTCTCTGTGTCTCTCTGTTTCTCTGTCTCTCTGTCTCTCTGTCTCTCTGTCTCTCTGTCTCTCTGTGTCTGTGTCTGTGTCTGTGTCTGTGTCTGTGTCTGTGTCTGTGTCTGTGTCTGTGTCTGTGTCTGTGTCTGTGTCTGTGTCTGTGTCTGTCTGTCTGTCTGTCTGTCTGTCTGTCTGTCTGTCTGTCTGTCTGTCTGTCTGTCTGTCTGTCTGTCTCTCTCTCTCTCTCTCTCTCTCTCTCTCTCTCTCTCTCTCTCTCTATCTCTCTCTCTCTATCTCTGTCCCTCTGTGTGTCTGTAAATATGTATCAATGAATAGGTATGTGTGAATGTATGTGGATATTTAGTTAGGGTAAGCTTATTTAAAAGCTCAGAAGGACACTAATTTGTATGTATGATATATGTCTGAAACTATACATAATATTATTTATGTATAATATGTACGTATACACTTGTCTAGGAATCGCTGGAGGCATACTGTTCGGTAGATACGTATAAATACAGTTTATGCATGTAGTAGTAGTCTCACTTTAACGACACTGTGTGATAACAAAGATCATTAGCGTCGCCCTCCTCCTTTATCCAGGCTTGGGACTGGCACTGACAGAGTACAATCAGTGGCGGAGTTTGGTTTATGCACGGTAAGTATACTGACACATAATATATTGTGGATTAGAGAAAGCCAGATAGTTCAATCATAGAAATGCAGAAGATGTTCTGGCCATAGGTGGCGCTGCTTCTAGTAATTCCCTAAAAGGTCGCCATTTGCCTTTGTCTAGAACTCAAGTAGATTCTCGTTGCTTTCAGACGCTCTCTCTTCATCTGATTTGCATCCTGGCTAAATCACATTATACGTCAGTTCAACGCAAGACATTTCGAATCTTAGACTCTTAATTTCTCTCGCTCAGACAAGTCAATCACCAAATGCAGTCAGATTCTGTCTCTCCCTCTGTTTGCGTGTCTGTCCGTCTGTGCATCTGTCTGTATATCCGTCTTTCTGCACATCTAACTGTCCGTCTGTATAGGCCTATCTCTCTGTCTATCTGTATATCCGTCTGTCTGTCTGTATATCTGAATTTTCGTTTGTATATCTCTCTGTCTGTATATCCGTCTGTCTGTCTGTATATCTGTCTGTATATCTCTCTGCCTGTTTTGTCTTTATATGTATATCTGTATGTCTGTATGTATATAACCGTCTGTCTGTATGTATTTATGTCTGTCCATCAGACTCCATCTGTATATCTGTCTGTATGTCTTTCTGTATGGCTGTTATTCTGTGTGTCTGTATGTCAGTCTCTCTGTCTACCTGTAGATGCCTCTTTGTCACCCTGCCTCCCTCAGTCTCTGTGCCTTCATGTCTTTCTCAGTCTGTTTCATTGTCTCAATTCCTGTCTCTTTCTCTGCGTCTGCCCTTCTCTGTCCTTCTGGATGTCTGTCTTTGTGCCTCTTTGTCTCCGTCTCCATGTTGTCTGTCTGCCTCTGTCTCAGTCTGATCATCGTCTCATTCTCTGTCTCCTTCTCTGTCGCTGTCTCTGTCACTGACTCTGTGTCAGTCTTTTTGTCCGTCTCTCTATCTCTGTGTCTGTCTGTTTCTTATAATAAGAAAGGCGTGTGTAGTTAGTTGCCGTTTAGCGACACTGCGTCATACCAAAGGTAATTTTCGTCGCCCTCCTCCTTTCTCAAGGCTTATGACTGGCATCATCATTTTTCTAGTAGTGGCGGAGTTGCCGTTGACAGATATTAGTTTTGAACAGTTCTCATCGTTCGTATTGCATAGTAAAGCAGCTTTTATGGAACCATCACACAGTATTTAAAAAAATGCATACAACGAATATATAAAACGTCTATAATTAGCCTCGAGTTAAAGGTGTTTAAGCGTAATGGCGCTGAATGCCGTTGAGGTCGAAACGAACAATTTGTTTACACGCATGCATGATTGTATTCCAACTGTTCTTAATATGATTATCAAAACTATTATTATACTTTATTATGGCTTTAACTAACTGAAGGGGGATTATGAAGAGTTGAAAAACCGATTTCATGTCGTCTAACCTGATACGAGCAGTATGTAGTTGATATTATTTAGGACACAGCTGGCGACATCTTGCTGTAGCCAGGACCATTGACGTCAACCTTTCGTCGTAAAATTTAAAGGCGACTCCGATCCTTACAATTCGGCCAGTTCGCATCGGAATGCAACATAGAGGATTGTTTTAGTTTACGGTCGCCTTCGAATGTGATTTGAGGCAAATATAGAAGCCTTAGCAGCCGCAAAATATCGATGACTACTTATTAATACAAGGCTATCTTTAGACACCTTTAAAACAGATACATTCTTCGAAATATATCAATCGAAAGCGATACATGGGCAAAATGGTTGCAAAAGAGCTGTAATATGCCAAAAATAATCTTTGCCGGCGGAAACGGCCAATGTTGTCATAAGCTGCCGTTAAACTGGGAAACCATGGGCTTAGTTTCGCTTAGCGTACATTTGGAACCCGTGTTTCTGAGTGACATCGACGTCTACGGCCCTAGCAGCCATTAGCCATAGAAGAAGAGAAGAGCAGTACGTTGAAGTGGCCTTGAGGCAGTCATTGGTATGAAGTGTCAGTGACTTCATTTTCTTAGCCTCGGCATATGTGGGCGGATGGCCAGTCCTCTCCCTCGCCGTCTCATATTCCCACTGGCACAGATTTGAATCCCCGACCTCTCGACCGACAGTCCAGTACGCTAACCACTACACTTTCAAACGCTGCTCATTATGATTAGAGGGTAAATCCAATCTGCCTCCTATTAATCCATACTGCCATTATTTGCATACTTTTGAATAAAATACTAAAGGGCGCATGTGTGAAGAATAAATCTCGAAAATCCATGAATGTTTTTGGAACCTCAGACTTCTCGGTTGACAGTCCAGCAGGCTAACCACTGCACCATTGAGCACCCCATGCACCCTGGCAGCCATTAGATATCGTTAAATACTGTTAAACATCTCCCCTATCGACGTCAACCATTATGGCCATTGTTGCCATAAGATGTCGTTAAACTCTGGTTAAAATCTTAATACTGTTTTAGACACCTTTAAAAGTTTCAGAACGATTCTATATATAAACCGCAGCCTCATTACGGTTTGCTATGACTTGCCATTCATTCATTCATTCATTCCGAGCATTTATATAGCGCCCCTTCAAGGAACCTACTCAGAGGCGCTCCCAGCCCAGCCACGGCTAAACAGAGAAGACTTGAGAAGGCGGCAGTAAGCAGACAAATTGCTGCGAGGCATCAAGCGCAGCTCAAGTGGGAGCCCATTCCAGATTGAGGCCCAACAACCGAAAAGGCTCGGCGCTGCTTGAGACATAAACGGGCCCGGGGGACAAGGAGCTCTCCCTTGGCCGAGGAACGCAGAGCCCGACGGGGGGCTAGATCAGAGACAGGACGACACAGGTCAGAAAGGTATGATGGAGCACAGCCAGCAAGGCAACGCCAAACTAAGGCTGCTATCCTGTAAGAGATGCGCTGCTATCCTGTAAGAGATGCCATATGGGTTTAATGCTGTTCGTAGTAACTCCGCCATTCCCTGTACTCTGGTAGAGCCAATCCCCAGCCTGGATAAAATAGAAGGGCGACGCTGATCATTTGTAATAACACAGCGTGGTTAAACATGTGCTTAACGGCGCTACCATCGTATATTCAGGTGGTGTCGTTTTGAATCCTCGATAAAGGAGAAGGGTGCCGTTAATCATCGTCGTTCCCATACAACGGCGTTAAGCAGACATACATGCATACATACACATACATACATACATACATACATACATACATACATACATACATACATACATACATACATACATACATACATACATACATACATACATACATACTATACATACATATAGAAATACAGAAATACAGTATGACAGACATACAAGCACACATGCATAGGCCTACATACAGACAAACAGACAGACAGACAGACAGACAGACAGACAGATAAACCGACACACGGACTACGTCTTTGACAACGGTTTAATCTTATGCACTTATCGACTTACGCCTTTCGCACTGATATAGCGACGCTATTATATAAGTCGTTAGATTAGAAAAGACCCTCTTGTAATTATCCTCTTCTTCTTCTCTTCAGATCCGTGCGATGGAATGGATTGTCAGGTCAACCAGGTGTGTCAGTTGGACGACAGTCGGCGCCCAGTCTGCAGGTGCGGCGGTTCCTGTACGAGTGAGTTCTCACCTGTGTGTGGTAGCGACGGAAGGACCTACAGCAACGAGTGCTTCCTCAGAGCAGAGGCCTGCAAGAACGGACGAGAGATACGGACGCTGTCTCGTGGCGAGTGTACGACAGGTGAGCGGAGGACGACGGCCATTGTCTTCGATGGCATTGTTTTTTTGTCTTGTGCTGCATTCGTGATTCCATCCATTATTATCGGTGCTTTCTGACGGAAGACGATTCGATTTGTAGGAGGTGTGACGCGTGTAGGCCTACGTGAATTAGATGTATGCATATGTTTGGGCATCGATGTATTATTATGCACTGCATGTATGAATTTATGCGTATATAAATATGTAGCGTGTATTTCTAGAGGCGCATGCAGATGTATATATGTATTTATGCATGTATGTATAATATTATATGTAATGTACGTTTGTATGAAAGTATGTATGTATGTATGCGTGCATGCATATAATTATGCATGCTTGTAGTGAGTATGTTTATGCGTCTGAGCTACGGCGCTATACAAATCGTCTAATTATTATGTGCTTATGAATGCATGTATGTTGGCAAGACTTTAACTGCCAAATAAATTATTTTGACTTGGACTAGTTTAAACTATTCAATGGCTCAATGGGCTTTTGGTGGTTCATAAGACATGAAAGCTGTATTAGAACTACTTCAAGTTAACCTGGAATGCTTAGGACTAATGGCCCATCTTTCGTAGCTTCTTCTTAAAGCTGTCATGTTTTACTTACCTGCTTTCTTTTTTACTTACTAAGTACTTTCTCAGTTGCTTACTTTCTTACTTGTTTATTTACTTACTTACTCGCTCTCTAACTTCTCGCTTTCCAGACAAAGGAGAATACCGTGGCGCTGTTGGTGACGAATACATTCATAAGGGTACGGCAGATTTTCAGTTTTATGGAGCACTCAGTCTTAATAGTCTAATTCACTTAGCATCAACAGCACATCGAGACTTTGTTTTTTAAATATATATCTGAAGTGATGTTTTTTAAATTATTTTATTTATTTTCTTTTGATTTACAATATTCATAGTGATTTTACGCACCGATGTTTCTATGTGTTTGAATCTAATTGTATATGGGTGAGTTTCCTGATTGAACAAACTCCGTCTCTTTCCTTTTTGGGTGGTGCCAGTCTCAAAGCCTGTTTAAGGGAGTAGGGCGACGCTAATCGCCTTCGACGTCAACGGATCTGGCAGCGTATAAAAGACCTTAAGTCGTCCTTAATAGCGCAAATCTACTCAAAGTTCACAGCCGTAATAGACACCTGTAAAACGTATTCTTTTTCTGTTATGAATACTTCTGCCGCGTTCAATGTACTTAATTTATTCACTGTCTATTCAGTGCTTGTTTTGCTATACCAGAGGACAGAGGTTTCAAACCTTTTTTACTGGCAAGCCAGGTGCAATATTTTCCAGCAAGTGGCGGACTGGCGGTCCAGGTTTCTGAAGGTCCTCGAACAAAATGGGGTTAGGGGCCAGAAGGGGCTCGGTTAGTCCATGCCCAGACATTTGTTTCATAATAAAATCTTAAATGGTGCATTTTTAGTATACGAACAGTCAACTTTGGCTTATAAAATCTTAATTTTGATCTTCATTATCAGTCACAAACACTACATAAGACTTGTTAAACCTTAAGCCTAAGGTCAATGTCTTCTAGTTCTAGTTTCTAGGTAGTAGTTTCAGTTTAACGACACTGATCACTAGCGTCGCCCTCCTCCTTCATCGAGGCTTAGGACTGGCACTACCTGACCCTAACGCACGGACATGCAGTGGCGGAGTTTAGGTATTGTACATAAAGAACTCATATTTATCTTATTCTGATATTTAGAACAAGTCCCTGTCAAACAGACTCGCAATAACAAACTTGCAATAAAAAATTAATTAAATTGTTTAGTCTTTAGGCAAAGCTTCGCGGACCAGAAAAACATTGATGGGAACTGCTCACTTTAGGGTGGTGCCAGTCTCAAGGCTGGTTAAAATAGTGGGGCAACAATAAATACCTTCGACGTTAACGAAGGTGGCAGTGGCTAAAAGTCCTTAAACTATGCATCCAATGCAAAGTTCTGTTATTATGCCATCCAATGCAAAAGGACAATACTAGAACTGTTCAAAAAAATAATCGCACACCTCTTTTAAGTATGATACCCGCTCTATAAGATATTGCAGCGGAGCATCCTGTTTTAGCTACGAAGAGGCTACTTGTTGTGTGACGACACTGTGTTCTAACAAAGACGAACAATGGACGGTCAATATGAATAAAGCATTAGAACTATAACAGTTATTTTGATGGTATTGTCATCTAATGGTAAAACAAAGGCATGTGATCTGGGCCGAAGGAAACAGTCGAACGGCTTTTCTGGAGGGAGAAATGATGCACCGGATTTGCATACAGCACCCAGGGCCGCATTAAGGCTAGTATAAGCCCGGGTGCTGTGATTACCTTACAATCATTGGTCCACCACGCACATATTCATAAAATGCGGGCCCTCAAAACTGTTGGCCCGGGTGCTGCAGCAACCTTATCACCCCCTTTAATGCGGGCACCCTTCCCATCTTCTTAATCTTCTCAGGACGAAGACATTCTACGATATGAAGAGGACGGATAGGAGTAATTTTTTACTCCAAATATATTTTCTATATTTCAGCTCATAGGTACAATAGAAAATGAAGTATCGATTTTAATAGTTCCAAGGTCAAGGAATCGATCTATCGCAGAAGAAATGGTGTGGGCATACTAGTATCCAAGATGGCGGCCAATATGACCGCCAAAACACAAAGATATGTATATCTCAGCTCGTAGGTAAGATACAGTAACAAATTGTGCGTCGAATGTAATATTTTCAAGGTCAAGGAATAGATTTCTTGTGGTGTCAATAGTGTGAAAGTACTACTATCCAATATGGCGGCCAATATGGCCGCCAAAAGACAACTATGTATTTCTCAGCTCATAGGTAAGCTAGAATAACAAATGGAGTGTCGAATTTAATATTTTCGAGGTCCAGGATTCGAATTTTGGTAGCGCCAATAGTGTGCGAGTGTTACTATCCAAGATGGCGACCAATATGGCTGCTAAAAGAAAAAATGTAGTATATCTAAGCTCATAGGTAATCTAGAATAACAAATGAAATGTCGAATCTAATAATTTCAAGGTCCAGGATTCGATTTATGGTAGCGGCAATAGTTTGCGAGTGTTACTTTCCAAGATGGCGGCCAGTATATCCGTCAAGAGAAAACTATGTACATCTCACCTCCTATGTAAGCCAGAACAACAAATGAAATGTCGAATATAATAGTTTCGATGTCAAGGAATCGATATCTCGTAATGACAATAGTGTGGGAATACCATTATCCAAGATGGCGGCCAAAATCGCTACCAAATTAGAAATATGAGCTGAGATATGCACATTTTTGTGTTTTGGCAGCCATATTGGCCGCCATCTTAGATAGTAACAATCCCACACATTTGTCACTACGATAAATCGATTCCTTGACATTGAGAATGGTACTGTCGACATATACTTTGTTTTTCTATCTTACCTAGGAGTTGACATATACATATTTTTGTGTTTTGGCGCCATATTGGCCGCCATCTTGGAAAGTAATACTCGCACATTATTTCCGCTACCGTGAATCGAATCCTGGACCTGGAAAATATTAAATTCGACACTTAATTTGTTGTTGTACCTTACTTGTGAGCAAATGTTTGTGTTTTGACGGCCATATTGGCCGCCATTTTGTAAAGTGGACTCTCCAAAATTATTACAACTATAACAATTCAATTACACGGTAGATTCAATACCTTATTTCTGATTACAGGTAACTTATGAACTAATAATATCTTTGAGAAATACATATTCACTATGGACGAAAAAATAACGACGTCGAGGACGAAGAGGGGTAGATTTTTACCCCAGGACATACCCCAAGACACTTTGAACTCAAAAATCTTCTTCCAACAACATGAATTTTTTCTGGCTTTGGTGTCAGAATATGTCATTGGTCGTAACTTGTAAACACATGGAACGTCAAGTTATTACTGTCTACGGTTGCTCCGCAATCAGCATCGAAACATCCCTGGGGTAATTATTTACCCCTCTCCGTCCTGCGAAGGTTAATAGAGCAAACCCACTAAAAATGCACAGCAGTAACAGACACCTTTTAAACGTAGGCCTATTCATCTTTTGTTATGAATATTTCGGCCGCGCTCAATTATCAACTCTCCTCAGACAGGCCCATGTTTATTATGCTACGCAAACTGTGAGAACTGCTCACAAATTTTCCTATATATATATATATATATATATATATATATATATATATAATCTTCGTTTAATAAAACAGACTGACAAACCGCAGTGAGTTACATAAAATATAAAGTCAGACAAAACTAATATAACTATTGACGTGAACGGCCTTTGATGCGATAAGGTGTTCAACTTTTGACAGCCACCCTATTATCGCCCTAGCTCTGTGGTGTGAGTCAAAAGCCTAGGTAAAGGAGGAGGGCGACGCTAATCAGCGTCGATAAAAAGCCAACGAAAATATCAGAACGTAGAGCAATTCATAGGCAGAAAAATAAGTACACTAACAATCTAATCCAGATATTTCTATAGCGCTCCTATAAAAAGTATCATTATGTCCAAGGCATTAGTAGACTTTCATTTCAAGTTAAATTGTTCTCAAACATCATTCATTAGCCTTTGGAAAGACAGGTTGAATTCCAGTCAGTCAGACAATCAAGCAGATACATGTAGGTCACGGTGGATGAGATGGGTCCTATGTTTAGACCGGAATGATATCAGAGTTGAATTGGGCAACAACTAGCACATAATTATAGAAACACATATAAAACTGACAAACACACACTCAAAGAGACACGCACAACGAAACACGGATAGAGGGACACAGACAGACGCAAACAAACACGATAACTGCATGAACGATATTCGCCGCTTGAACACGTGATCACGCAGGTTGCCTTGGAAACAGAGACCACAGGCAAAGCTCTGGCGATTAATCGTTAGTCGTTTCGAAACAATGGCAATTAATCGGTATTTGTTTCTGCGCCTTTGAATTAACAATGCTTATCAAATATTTATCTCTCCCAGTTTGACTTCTCCCTCCCCAGTATTCTGACCTGGCATTAAAGCTGACCCAAATGACGGTGTCCATTGAGGACACGATTTCCTAACGGTTAGAGCGCCCTACCAATAACTCTGAGAGTACGGGTTCGAGCCACCACTGAGGCGATCACTGTGTTAGGACCCTTATCAATTCCTGCACGCACAATTCGTAATCGTAATCGTAAACTCCAAATGTCTAAAGCTAAGCACAGGGCACCAGCTTATTCACGAGCGCTTCGTCGTATCAGAAGGGTTGTCCACAGATCGATGTGTAGTGGAGGTCCGATCCCGGTTGCCAAGGTCCATTGCCATTGCTCAGCGCCATCGATGTTCTGTCGTATGGTCGTAGTGCACTTCTGGACTTTGGAAGGAGGGCAATATCAAATGCATTCGTAATGTATTGTATCTTGGGGACTTGATTTCTATATAGCACCAACTGACGAATAAGCTGATTTCCTTAACGCAACTTCTGTATAACGCTGAGAAATTTTGGCCATTAAATTCACTTTTGTTGTTTTATGTAAAGTGAGAATAATCGCTAATAGTTTCTTCATAGACTAAACGCCGCTCAGTTTATAATCTGTCTATCAAACGCTAATCGACATCAATAAGTTGCGACTCATCGCTACCCGATTTCAGTCAGTCACGATTAATCTTTACTCAAATTCAGCCAGCTACGATTAATCGTTACTCTGCATCAATAAGTTACGATTAATCGTTACTCGATTTCAGTCGGTTATAATTAATCGTTATTCGATTTAAGTCACTTATGATTAATTGTAACTCGATTTAAGTCAGTCGTGATTATTCGTGACTTAGGTAGTCATCAATAAAACGGTTCTATGCTGCACTTTAATTTCACATTGTCCTATTTTTTTACTGAGTGAATGAATGAATAATAATACAAAATACAATACAACAGCATTTTAATTTGATACTGTCCTCCCTATGTAGCCTACTAGTTCAGAATTGAACACTGAAGCCGGCCAAACATTAGGATCAATGAGTAGACTGGAAGAGGTCAGGTCTCAGTTTAGAGCATAGTGTAAGAGCTTGAGAGACTGTCACAAAATAAATAAACAGATGGGTTAGCTCTTGATTGTATGCTTTGCTTCTGCTGGAAACAATAAAAATTTATGGTTTATGGTTAATTGACGCAATGCTGGGGATGAGATGCTGGATGACACAATTTAGCTAAGCAACGTCAAAGACAGCTAATAGGCCTACTCGACTTAGAGTAATGATGACTGATTGTAGGAGACTTATGTATCAATTATTATTCAGAGACTGGCTGTAGCTTAACTCTATATCACACGGGACGAAAGCAATTTAAAGGTGTTTAAATTAATCTGCATGTTAATTATAATAATTTTATAATAAAAACAAAATAATTTTATTATTCTTATTATTATTATTATTATTTTAATACTGAAAGCTATAATAGACAAGGATGCAGTAGCTGTCTAAAATGAGCGTCATAAGTGCCGTTAGTGTCACATCTCCCTAAGGTCTGGCTCCGCTAAAGTGCCGCGGAAAGCCACCGAGTTGAACCGCTGGACAGTTATAGAGAGACGCTGCAGCAAGAAGCAGGTCTCTCTCTTGTCTCCTGTGGACAGCGTCAGACTACGACCTAGATCTGATATAAAGTTTTGGCCAGTGGTGTTAATTGGACCTAAGGTCTCGAGAGCTAGAGGCACGAAAAAGTGCGTGTTTAAGAGTGCATTGTACTTGGTCATTTTCCTGTCCGTGGCGATCTCGGCTGCCGCGCCCGCCGTCGCTGCCGTGGCCTGGATGTATGATGGAGCAAGGGTATCTACCACCGTCGCGTCCCACACCAGATGACGACCCGCGCGCCATGGAATCATTGTCAGGCCGTCTGGTCTTCTGCCGTCCGTGCGTAGTAGACCTGGTGGTTCCTTTATTGACGGAATCCCTGCCTTCGAAAGGGAGCGGTGTATAATGTCATTGATTGTGTTATGTCTGGCAATTCGGCCGAAGCCGAGAGAACAGGACAGGCCATGGCTGCCTCTGGCGTCGATTCGGGCTCCACAAGCACATATGTGTGGTTCACATATTGTGGCCCCAAGGCGCAAGCCGACCGCCACCCGAACGTCCTCGTTGTCCAGTCTCAACCCACATGCTGTTATTGGTAAGGCATGTAGCCAGTCGCTGGCGTGTGGTGACGAGACAGCTTTCAATCGCGCGGTGTTGTATGGGTCCATTGTGTCTTGAAACAATCTCTTGGCAGTCTGTTCCAAAAGGGGTTTGTCCCATAGAGCCTGCTTGTTTGTTGGCATGTTTTCTGAATCGTTGAAATTCGTCTTGGATCGCCACTCGGACGTCATGGTCTCAAAGTGTGTGTCCGGTGTGAGATTGAGAGAGTTTAGAATGAGGGTCTGGAGAGGGAGAGTGCTCGCAGCTGAAGCCAAAAAGGCCGGAAGTGCCAGCGAAGTCGCTCTCCGTATGCCCAGACCACCCATTTTGATGGGTAGTGACGCCTGTGTCCATTGGAGATCGTTTAAAGAAACGTTCAGAATCTTTTCCAATCCCTGTCGTAGTGTCACGTCGTAAGTTTCCAACTCGGGGTGTTTGTCACAGGGATGGCAACGGAGGATGTAAATCATTTTTGGCGCACCCAGTGAACTCCTCAGAATTAAAAGGGCATCCTGCCTGGCTATAAGAGTTAATTTGCTCAGGCTCTCCTCCAGTTCTCTGGTTCGGGCTTTCAGACATTGTTGCAGCGCTTTTTCCGATGAAAGTGGGGCGCCGAGCAGCTGGGCTTCTTCCACATCGATTGGTCTGAACTCTCTTAAAGAGTCATAGCCAATGTTTTTGCTGTCGATGGAAATCACCTCACATTTAGATCGATTTAGCGCCAGGCCCATAGTAGAGCATGCTCTCTCGATGAACTCGACATCGGCTGCCACCGTTTCCGCCTTTCCGCCGAGGGTGAGATCGTCAAGGTAGCCGAATGATAATGGTGAGCCCATCTGAAGTAGGATTGGCTGTAGCGGCAGGCAAAACAACAAAGGTCCCAGCGGATCTCCTTGCTGAGGACCAACCCGAGATTGAACCTTGTAGCCACCGAATTTGAGTGTTGACTCTTCAGCGTAGGCCTGGAAGCAGTAAGGAGCTAGGTCGGGTAGAATCTCGATAACAGATGCTAACATACAATCTCGGTAGAGGCTGTTGAAGGCGTTGGAGAGATCGAGTTTAACCACAATGTGGTCGTCGTCCATGTTTGATAGAAATCTCCGGGTTGCATGTACTGCTGCCTCGCATCCGCCTGGCACTCCCACACCCAGCTGTTTTGGTGATAGGTAAGCTGCTGCTTGGTCGCTCGCATATCTGTTGGCGCATTTAGATGTCAGTCTACGCCAATAGTAACCTATGGCTATTGGACGTAGACCTCCCGTTTTCTTTCGAAGAGCAAAGAGGGTGCCGCCAAACAGGACTGGGCGAATTTCTGTCGGACACTTTCCTGTTAAAAGGATGTTGACGAGGCCCGTGATGGCCGAGACAAGCTCCGGTCCGGTGTCCTTTGTGTTTATCATCTCAAGAACATGTTGGGGTTTTAAGCCGTCGGGGCCGCCTGACGAGCCCGGTGGAAAGTGTCTTATTTGGTCACGCACCATCGCTTCGGTTGCCTGATAGGCCTCGGTCGTAGAAGGAGGAGCAGGCATCGGGGGTCGGTCAGAGGGAGGTGACGGATGTTTAGAACGTAGCTCCTCAAGCGTAACTTCGTTAATCGGGGCTGGAGCATCTCCCGAGCACAGAATACGTGTTGCAGCCCTGATGTTGCCCTCTTCGATCTTGGCCGCCACCGCCGTTGCCATTGTGTGTTCGATGCTGGTCGGATTCCTTCTGGTATGATGGATGTCTGACTTATTTTGATCGAAAAGATCCGGCAGTTTACTGGGCAGTGAGTGGTGAAACTCCGTTATCCGTCTTCTGATGCTGGACGTCAGATTGTGTCTTTTGCCACCTCGATTGGGCTGTTCTAACACCATGGCTGTAAAGACCAAGAGAGTTTGCCAGTTTTCCGTTTTCTCAGGGTCCGAAAGGATGTTATTTATGATTTTTGTCAGAAGCCTTCCTGATTCTGATCTTGCCCCTTTCGGGATGTGTCTGAGCAACCTCGTAGTGATATTCGGGTGTTGTGCCTTGGCTTCTCCCGTTCTAGGCGTTTATTATTATTATTATTATTATTATTATTATTATTATTATTATTATTATTATTATTATTATTATTATTATTATTATTATTATTATTATTATTATTATTATTATTATTATTATTATTATTATCTTCATTACTGTTCTCACAGGTGCGAATCCGTGCTCGAGTCTGACCTGTGGTCCAGGTGAGGAGTGTCAGGTCGATCGGACAGGTAAGGCGAGGTGTAGCTGTCCAGCGTTGTGCGAGAGAGTGGTGCGTCCGGTCTGTGGTTCGAACGGAAGAACATACGACAATACGTGTGAATTGAGGCGCCAGTCTTGTCTGACGAAGTCTTCGGTCAGCATCCGATATCACGGAGAATGCAGTAAGTAGTTCACAGGAAATGACCGTTCATAGGTTCTGGTATGTTGTCAATTTTAATGCGCCTCAGCACATCATCGACAACATGGGCTGCTACAGGCGTATCTGTTTGCCTGTCTGGCTATCTCTGTCTGTCTCTTTCTCTTTCTCTGTCTCTGTCTCTGTCTCTGTCCCTGTCTCTGTCTCTGTCTCTCTCTCTATGTCTCTCTCTGTCTCTGTCTCTCTGTCTGTCTCTCTGTCTGTCTCTCTGTATCTCTCTGTCTCTCTCTGTCTCTGCCTGTCTGTCTGTCTGTCTCTGTTCCTCTCTGTGCCTTTGTGTATTTGTGTGTCTTTGTGTCGATATATATCTATACTTTCAAATATATATATATATATATATAGATATATATATATATATGGCAAATTAATTTCTTGTGTGGGTATATAATGTCTCGGTCTATATCAGTCACTCATCCAGCCAGTCATCAAACCAAGCGCCCAGTCAGTCAGACACCCGAAGGACAGAACTCAAGGCACCTATTATAGAGAAACGAAACAGATACAGATATAAGAAACGTGACGAGATTGCAAGTGAGACATGTAGAGTAAGCCGTCCGTCTGCTTTCTCTTTCACTTCCAATCTCACCATGTTTCTAATAATCTGTTTCTGCTTCGTTGCTCGTACTCTGGCAGTGCCAGTCCCAAGCCTAGATGAAGAAGGAGGGCGACGCTAATCATCCTCGTTATGACACAGTGTCGCTGCAGGAACTAACTATGTATATATCTGCCTTGGTTTCTGCCTTTCCCTCTGAGTTGTCATCTTTAATCTCTCTGTCTCTCTCTACCTCTCTGTCGCTGTCTGTCTGTCTGTCTGTCTCCCTATCTCGCCTTCTCTTTGCTGTCTATTCTTCTGTCTGTTTCTGATTATTCGAATCAAATGTTGACAAGGTTTGTCTCATCAAATTCTTAAAAGCGCAAATATATATATATATATAGCATATATATACATATATATATATATATATATATATATATGCCATGCTGCATGTTTACCTGTAGGCAACATAGCTGTGCGTATGATTCTATGCCGGACTTATTTAACGGAAAGCAACCTTTTTCACTGTGTTTGATCGAATATTATTATGTCTCGTTGGTTCAACGCTCGGTCATTGACCTAATTTAAGGTCGTGAGTCCAGTCCAGCTGAGTAGATTCAGTACAACAACGGTGGACAATCTGGCTGCAAACACTTGATCATCTGTGATATGTGATCGAGTTAATAGTTCGCTAACGGTGTGAGATGGGAAGCAAAGGGCAAATCCTGCTATGCATTGAATGACGACACTGGTATTCGTTCTCTGCTGGTTCAGGGACTAGAGGGCGTGACACGTCCCTATCCCTGTTCCTGTCCGTCTCCGTCTCCCTCTCCCTCTCCGTCTCTCTCCCTGTTCCTCTCCGTCTCCGTCTCCGTCTCCGTCACCGTCACCGTCTTCCTCTCTCTCCTCTCCCTCTCCCTCTCCCTCTCTCTCCCTCTCCCTCTCCCTCTCCTCTCCCTCTCCCTCTCCCTCTCCCTCTCCCTCTCCCTCTCCCTCTCCCCTCCCTCTCCCTCTCCCTCTCCATCTCCCTCTCCATCTCCCTCTTCCTTCCTCTCTCCCTCTATCCCTCTTTCTATCTCTTATCTATGTGTTCAACTAAGGGATATGGGACCTACATGTTTGCTTCGCTTAATCAAATATGAAACTCAGCCTTTTTGATGAAATTTAATTATAATTAGTAGTTTCTATTGCGACAGTGTCTAATCATGCACACCAAAACCAAGTCGTAAGGAGGACAATATCCTGAAGATCAGTCCGTTAGAAAGAGAGGCAGCCCATGGTGTATAAAGTAATAATTTATTGGAAACGACGAGTCTTACCATTGAGAAAGAAACGATCTGAGCAAAATAGACAGAGATCCTGGGAGAGAGTTTCCAAGATCTGGATTCACCAACCGAGCAAAACTCGTTCACCAAGAACAGTCCCAGTTTTAGGTATGACCTAGACCATAGACTGACAGTCGCGTGACTTAGGTGAAAAAATTATACGTCTGGCTCTTTGGGGATAAGGACTGATTCTAAGCATTGTTTTATAAACCATTAACCACAATCTGAAACAAATAGTTTGCTGAACAGGAAGCCAATGCAAAGCCTTTGAAGGATTTTGGTGCGTATGATATCAGTTCGCCTGCTATCATACCGTGGTCCATGTGATTCAGGGTTTGCGTTCGTATGCAGGCATGACAAAATTTCTGTATGTATGTAGGCTATGCATGCATGTATGTACGTATGTATGTATGTATGTATGTATGTATGTATGTATGTATGTATGTATGTATGTATGTATGTATGTATGTATGTATGTATGTATGTATGTATGTATGTATGTATGTATGTATGTATGTATGTATGTATGTATGTATGTATGTATGTATGTATGTATGTATGTATGTATGTATGTATGTATGTATGTATGTATGTATGTATGTATGTATGTATGTATGTATGTATGTATGTATGTATGTATGTATGTATGTATGTATGTATGTATGTATGTATGTATGTATGTATGTATGTATGTATGTATGTATGTATGCACGTACGTACGTATGTATGTATGTATGTATGTACGTACGTACGTATGTATGTGTGTATTTGTTTGTATGTATGTATGTTTGTATGCATACGTGCTTGTATGTATGGCATGTATGACTGCATACATATATTGTTATGTATACGCGTACTCTTAATATAGACCTTTTATAGATATCTCACGCAGGCACGGCGATCATTCTTCTCTCCCTGGAGTCTGACCAGTTGCCGTTGAAAATGACGGGTAAAATCTCTTAGAGGGATTTTGAGCTCTGGAGAAATCCGGGAGATTTTAGCTCTGAAGGAATCTAGGGAGATTTCTACATGACGTGTGCATCGATAGAAAACGATTTGTCTCATGACCGTTTTGACGCCTTTGCTAAATCCCAGAGGGGGTCTCGTCTCCTCAGTTTATTCTGGTCTTAAGCCTATCACGCAGCCAAAATGACAGCTTCGGCAAACCCGGCTGAGGTTATTGTTTTCGGAAATTCCGGTAGGCGGCAGCAGTGCTATGATGGATCCTCTATTTTATATATATACTTTATATAGTCACTTGCGAGATCGAGGCTAAGTGAAATCACGTGATGGACTACATACATCAGTTTATTTATATAATAATAATTATTATAGTACAGTATCAGTTATAGTAGTAGTAATAATAAATAAATTAATAAATAAATAATAAGAACTTGGAATATTAGGAAGTGCATTATTTTTCTCAGATGGCCGAGTTTGTTGTTGTTGTTGTGATTATTATTATTATTATTATTATTATTATTTTTTTTTTTACCCGAGGTATCAAGGATCCCTCAGGATTTATGAAAAATTGCTATAAGGAGCAGGAAATTTGTCTGGAGGGTCAGGCCTCGTCTTCAGGGTTTGCAGGAAAAGTGCCGTTGAATGCGACCAAGTTATTATTATTATTATTATTATTATTATTATTATTATTATTATTATTATTATTATTATTATTATTATTATTATTATTACATTGCACAATGGGTTATCATTGTTCTGTGATCCTTCTATAGCAGTGGTGTCTTGGAATGTGAAGGAATAGAAATGTTTATAGTTAAAAAAATCGGAAGGAAGAGGATAAGGGAGGAGGAGTAGGAAGAAGAGTATGATGAAGCTAAGGAAAAAAAGCGAAGGAAGAAGAAGGCGAGGAGGAGGGGAGAAAAGGAGGGGTCGATGGATTAGGATAATAACAAAAAGGATCAAGGAGGAGGAAAAGGGGTAAAATAACCAGAGGAAGGGGATGAGGTGGAGGACGAAAAATAGCATGAGAGAAGGAAGAGCAGAAGAGACGTGGAAGAGGAGGAAGAAGAATAATAATATAATAATAGATGCATTGACTGAAGCGCAGACCTTACAACCAACTGATATCTTCCTTGCAGATTGTTTGATTCGACAGCGTGTTGCTGCGTTGAGAGTCCATAGGGATTCCAAGTCCTTTTATTGAGGATTATGGATTGCAGACATTTCTCAACATCAGTTTGGTCTAAAATGATCGCTACATAGGATGAAGCTGCTGCTGCTGCTGTAGTGTATTTTTGGGATGTTTATCTTCTGTTTCAGAGGATGAGCAGAGGCGCTTTGAAGACAGAATGAGTAACTGTGTTTATTGAAATACGCACTATCAGAAGATCAATACGTTCACTTATCGATCTCTTTATTCACTCATCGATCTCAGTTCACTTATTGATCTCAGTTCCAGTTGATCTGAGTTCTATGTTCAACGCACTCACTCTTCGATCTCTCAATTCAGTAATTGATTTCACTTCACCTACTTAGTACTCACCTTTGCACGTATTGATAGCAATTCACTAATTTACATTTATGAAATTATTCATAGATGTTTAACTTACTTATTGACATTTCACTTATTGAACTGAATCCATTTACTAAACTTCGCGATGATTAATCTCAATTAACTAATTGATTTCTATTCAGTTTATGATTTCTGTTCATTCTTCGATTTGTGCTCACTTATTTAACTCAAACCACTTATCATTCATCATCTTAATATGCAACTCTGAAACTCTCGTAATCTGCATCATCTGCTCTTCCTCCAAAGTTCAAAAGTGTGCTCACGACCATACCGCAGAACGCCGATGGAGCTGAGCAACTGTTTACATGTAGGACTTGCTCAAGGTCCTTACACAGTGGCCGCCTCCTTTGAAGGCTCGCACCCTTAATCTCCGCGTTATAGGCAGAGCCCGGTGATTCTATCGGCTATCGTGTCCCATTACATATGACACTTATCTATTGCGATGTATATAATATTATAACCTCTTAATATAGACGCTTAATATTGCCTCAACTGAGCTTATTTTTCGATTAGTTTTTCTGTGTGATCTTTCACCACGCATCCTTCACTGTTTAATAATATCTTGGAGCTGCTACAGTCGTTGACATCGTCACCCCATTTACACGGAACTGCGAATTAGTGATAGGAATGAAAATTGATATCTTATGGCAACAAATGCCATGATTGACGTCGACAGAAATCATTGTTCTCACCGTTCCTTTGTCTTAATACAACTGCTTGAAGCAACTTGAATTGTCAGTCACCAGTTGAGCGCAAATGAAGTATATATGGCTCCAACATAATATTTTTAAAGGTGTCTTAAGCTAGCATAGCCTAGTATTAGTAGTGCTAATTGTTGTTTAATAAAATACTTACGATTTTCAGAGTTAGGCCTAATGTGGCATAGTTTTTGTATGAATTTCAAAGTATTTTATAAGCCACTTAACATTTCCAGTAACGAAAAATGCATATCATCGTCAGTCAGTAGTTTCTTCATGTAGTGGCGCCATATAAATTTATAATTAGAATTCCATATAAATATAGCCTATAGTTAGAACTACAATCCTTTATAATGAAAGGAATGCTATGGCAGAATATTGTTGCATCGTAATTGAATAAATAAAATAATGATAAATCATAACTTATTTAACATAATAATATAATATAATAACATTATTATTTGAAACGCAACCCATAACAAACATGTCACTATCATACATTTAAAAAATTTACATTAATTAAGGCGGTGATTAATATTCATGTCGTTTATGGTCGCTATGCAGATGATTACGTTACAACACTGCGTAAACAACGTCACATAACGATGACGTCATTGTATATTTGAAATTTGAATTTCAGTGAACGATGATGCATCTTCCAATATAAAACCCTGTAAGTCTTGGGAACTATATCTACCTCACTTCACATTCACCTTCGTTGATCTTCAATGCACTACCATAGCTGTACTGTATATATATATATATATATATATATATATATATATATATATTCGAAATGGCTGTATATATATAAATTATATATATATATATATATATATATATATATATTCGTTCGTTTATTGAGAAAACAATCTGACAAAAACGCAGAAATGCTAACATGAGTGATAATGAATAACTATTCGCTAAAGTTTAACTTTGGGCACTACGGCACCTCGTAAACTCATATAAAACGTGTAAAACTTGCACCATTGCTCACATCACCCGATAGTATAAGCGCGCACATTTGGTAGTTCTAGCTGAGCATGGCAATTAGGCTCTACGGAGGCGCTTTATAACCGTTTCCTCTACGTATGTGTTAGCTTTTAACGTCTATCTAACATTTCAACACTAATTTATACCTTATTATATTTATTACACAGTACGTGCATAATTGTTACAATACCGATGCTATCTTAATTAAGCTAAGCTGTCGTTTGGTTACCGTACTCAAAAGATTGCTTATGCGAGTAGGTAGTTATAGCTTCTGTTAAAGTTCTCATTCTCGTGCTCAAATCTCAACTTGGTCTTGCTCCAAAATATCTTTGTCACCAAATTCTCCGTCCCCTCTCTGCCACGTCATTGCGTCCTCTCAGATCCTCTAATCGGCTTGACCTGTTTGTTCCCCGGGTTAGGACCACAATGGCTCAATCCAGATCCTTTGCCTGCAAAGGTTCCTCTCGGTGGAATGGACTTCCTCCTTCTCTACGCTCTACAATCCTCTCTGGTAGCATCTCTACCTCTTTCTCTCACCTTAAAACCTTCCTTTTCTCTCGGAGTACCTCGCACTGGGAGCGCTTCTGAAAAGGCTTATGCTTTGAGAAGCGCTTTATAAATGATCAAATACAATACAATACAATATTCAACAACACTTTGTCATAACAAAGATGATTCGCGTCGTCCCCCTCGGGCCTCTCCTCTATCCACGATCACGATAGGTAGTTTTATAAGCAACATTAAATGCAGTTGAGAAACTTAATATCATGGAGTTTACGCTATTTAATGGTGTCCAAGCAACGCGTTGTTTTCGACGTTCAGTAAAAACAGTTTTTATCGACATCTCGCGGCGCCAGGGTAGTTGAAGTCGACTTTATCTTGCGCTTTATCGGCCTGCAGATTCTCTTAATATTCGCTGTATCATCATCATCATCATCAGTTCCTGACGCCAGCCACTTGGCGGCGATGGGTACGAATAAATGATCTCCATTGTCCTCGGTCTCTTGTCAAGTCCATTGCTCCCCTTAGTGTCAGTCCAAGTGATGTTAGGTCTTCATTTATATTGTCTATAAAGCGTTGTCTTGGTCTGCCTTTGTGTCTTTTTCCTTCAAATCTTGCGTGTAGTGCGCTGTGTAGCCTGTGTGGAATTCGGTCAACTGGCATTCTTTCTACATGTCCAAACCATCGGAGTCTTTGTTGCGCGACTTTGTCTAGCAGGGTTGTTTTGATACCTAATGCTTGTCTAATGAGTCTACCGTAACTGCTTTGTCTACGCATAATTTATGTCAGTATCGCGTCTATTGAACATTTCAAACTGGTATTTCGACACCTTCACTTAAGACAATTTCAGCTTATTAGCCTACTAGGGCTGCGTATTTTAACGATTAATTAATCGATTAATCGTTAAAAGTTTTAATCGATTAATGTCGGCTTGCTCGATTACTTTTTTTACTTATTTCATGATGTCAAGCGGCCCATTTCCGGAGTAAACAATACGCCTACATGCATATGGCGAACAATGATACCAGTAGTGTGAAGCTTTGAGTGGAAAGTTAAGCGATCGTTTTGCATTTAAAGTACCTAAATGCTGATGGAAAAGTCGAAGATGGCGACAAAATTTACTGTCTGCGTTGCAATAAGCAGTTGGCTTACCATGGTTCAAGTGCATCGCAGTGGTGTCATCTTCAACATGTGGAATATGATTGAATTTTTTTAGAAAGAAAGTAGTAACTGACTCAGTGACTACATTTTCTAATGTTTTTCACACTTTTCAGTTTACACCAAATTTAATCGATTAATCGAAGTAAATTGTGGAGATTAGGCCTAATCGATTAATTTTTTAATAAGTACCAGCCCTACATTGTGCTTTCTCGTGCACTGGTCAATCCTCCTGGAACAGTGTATACAGTTAAACTTGCGAACTATTTCATCAGAGACATTCTCCAGCCATCTTGAGACACAAGTTTTTTTATAGATTTTTTAGAATCTTTAAGCGCTCTTCTGAGGTTCTGAAAAGGGCTATAAAAATTGTCACTTACATACTTATATATATAATCAAATATGCTGATGACACTTATCTCCTGATACCCGCCTCACACAGTGCAACGATCTCAGCAGAACTAGACCACGTCACAGATTGGGCTGCAACCTGTAACTTAAAACTGAACTCAAAAAAGACCTTTGAAATGGTGATTCGTCGACCACGGGGGCGTGCTGGGCGAGACGCGGTTCCGATTACTACTCCGGGACTGACAAGGGTCTCCAGCATGGTCATCTTGGGCGTTACAATGAATGAAGCTTTGAGTTTCGAGTCACACATCACCCGTATATGTTGTCAGGCCAGACAATCGCTGTATGCCTTGCGCATCCTCGTGGCGCATGGTCTTTCAGGCCCTATGCTATACGACGTGGTTCGTGCTACAACGGTGGCCCGAATGCTCTATGCTGCTCCGGCTTGGTGGGGATTTGCAGGGCAGCAAGAAAAGAACCGCCTTCAGTCGGCGATGCGGCGTCTGATTCGTCTGCGGTACCTGCCAGAGGACAGTCCATCGTTTGAGCATCTTTGCAACACTGCCGACTCACGCCTCTTCTCTGCGGTCCTAGGAAACCCGGGGCATGTACTCCATGGACTACTCCCCCAAAAAGCCGCTCCCCTACACCCTGCGCCCGAGATTACATGACCGTTTTATTCCTGACAATCCTGATAAGCTGACAATCTTTCACGCAGATCGTTTATAATAAGAATGTTATACTCTGTATAAATGTATGTACACCAAAGTGCGGATATGCAATTGGTTGAATAAAGAATATACTTACTTACTTACTTACTTATTACATTGTACTTGCATAGTCGTTACAATGTGCCGAGGCAATCTTGTCATTGAGTACTCGACAGATGTCTCATGTAAGTAGGTTGTTTTATTCTTCTTAAAGACGCTGTGTCATATCAAAAATGAGTAGCGTCGCTCTCATCCTTTATCCAGGCTTGGGACTGGCACTACTGTGCATAGCAGTGGCATCGTTAACTTGACCATTGCAGTGTGTAGCGGTATCTTACGTCTTCGAAGGCTTTGGACCTAATATGACAAACGGCGGAAAAAAATTAAATCAGTGAAAGTTGATAAATATTATAGCACCAGACGCAAGCGATTTAAAGGTGTTCATGCTAAGAGTTTTTATTTAATCCAACGTTTAACGTCGTCCTATGACATCAAAGGCCGTTGACGACAATACAGGAAAGATACAATTCAATGATTACAAGAAACTTATAGCATCCGTATGACACCATCAAATGTGTCAAACAGAGCTTTACAATTTCACTATATTCAATATTTTTTTAACATAAGGTAGTTCATCTTATTCTGTCTATGATTTCTATATTCTGACAAAAGATTCCATGCAAATTAAACAATGTTATGTAACTATGCAACAATTGATCCATATACAAAATTTACTAAGTACTCTTTTAAACTGTTCATGTATCTAACATACTATACATGTAATAAAAGTTCATTCAATAACATAGCATACATGTATTATAATTGTTTAAAGTATAGTGTCAATACATTAAAATTATAATCACAGATCTCTTATTATAACACATTACTGAATATTATGCAACATAGTAGCTATTGTAATACAGTAACCAAACCAAATCATATCTTATATTGAGGAACCAAAGTTGAATAACAATAATATGGTAATAACAGAAATTCATTTACCAATAGGTAATATTTAAAATTTTCTCACATCAGTTCTTGTTATTTTGACATAACATATTCAATAATCAACAGTTGATAAGAAGTAGTTTATGAATATTTCAATAATCTGCATTGCAACACAGTACTGCAGTATTATGCAACATAATATCTACTGTGATATAATAACCAAACCACACCACATGTAATATGTATTATTGAAAAACCAAAGTTGAATAATAATAATATATGGTAACCAGCATTGCAACCAACATTGCAACACATGTACATACATGTATTGCATAATAACAATGTAATAGTAAAAGAGTAATTAAATATTTACAGATTTGAGTAAGATATAAAACTAGTGGCATTAAAAAAACCCACTAAAACATCCATTTACAAAATTTTCCCTTTATTAATTATTTTAACTAACCTATACACTTCATTCTGAAATAAATTTACCGTCAAAAGGGTTTTAACGGAAACTTCATGTTTATATAATTGACATTTATTTCTTACTACCTCTGAAATATCTTCTTTTTTACAATCAAGTAAGAGGTGATGGATTGTATTTTCGTAGAATATAGTTATAGCCAATTCAGAAATCGATGAAAATATAGTATCAGAGGCAAGCGATTTAAAGGTGTCCAAGCAAAGCGTTGCATTCGACGTTTAGTCAAAAGCAGTTCTTAGCGACACCTTGCGGCTGTCAGTGCCGTTGAGGTTGACTTTATGTTATTCTCGTCAACAGATTGTATTGTATTGTATTGTATTTTCGTTTATTGAAAACTGGCTGTCATAACGCAGCCAACGACAAAAGTGCGTAACTTATTGTAATTATAAAGGAGCTAAGACTAATTATAGATATGGATAATGTTCATATCTATACTGGATAAATGTATTGGATTGTTGTACTCTTTATGGAATGTAAGACTACACCGAGCAGCTAGTAAGTGTTTTTGTGCAGCATGCGTGGTAGAAAGTTCTTGCTGTCCTTTGCTGGAATGATGAAAGGGTGGGGCCTAGATCGGAGGTCATATCGACTTGTCGGTCGCTCCAGGCACATTCGACGTAAGACATGCCCGGGGTCATTTATGATGGCATTGAACAACACGTCGTCAGCTCGACTGGCCAGGCCATCGACAGTCGGGGCATCTCCCGGCAGAAGGGTGTCCGGAGGTGGAAAAACTGTCAGTTGTGGATTCTTTCAATCGAAACTCCTTATAGGATTTTCGGTGTCCAAGTCATTTGCTGGCATACATGTGGCGCTGCACTTAAACGTTAGAGGAATTAATTGTGTGGATGGGTGATTTCTACTCCAGACCCCAGTGGACTCAGCCAGAGACGACAGCGGTGGCTTTAAGCCACTAATCCACCGTATACGCGTATCGATACCATTGGCTGTATACGATACGTCCAAATAAAAAATTATGGAGACAGACAGACAGACAGACAGACAGACAGACAGACAGACACACAGACAGACAGACAGACACACAGACAGACACACAGACACACAGACACGCACACACACAGACACTGACACTGACACAGACACACAGACAGACAGACACACAGACAGACAGACAGGCAGACAGACATACATACAAATGACACTGTGCACATAAACACATACATGAATGCGTCTATACATACTTCATGCATGTATTTCATGTACAATATTAAATTTATGTAGGGTTATAAATATACAGGCCCAACATGTATACATCATACTTGTAATCGTAAATTCAGAATTTTTAAAGCGCTGCTTCAAAGCTAAGCGCAGGGCACCAGCTTATTCACGAGCGCTGCATCGTGTCAGAAGGGTATCCGGAGATACAAAGCGAAGACCCAAGTCCGGTTGCCATGAGAACAGGGAGAGAAGGGGGCTGAGGAGCTGCTATGGTGGGTTTCGTTTAAGAAGAGAAAGACTGGAAAAAGCGGAGGAGTGAATTGGCCAGGGTAGCAATTCTCAAAGAGGTTAGAATGGAAAGCCTTAGAAAGTAATTGATATCAAAATACACACACACACACACACACACACACACACACACACACACACACACACACACACACACACACACACACACACACACACACACACACACACACACACACACACACACACACACACACACACACACACACACACACACACACACACACACACACACACACACTCACAAATACTTAAACATAAATTATAAGCTCTTCATTTTCTCTATGGCCTAACCGTAACTCTTCCTCCCCGTATTCCCCTTGATACACACTAACTTCTCTTATTTCATTCTTGGCTTGTATATGTAAATTTTTGTTTGTTTGTTTGACTGTATTAAGCTTGCCCCATGTACAGTGCTGTGCGTTTGCTAGTGCTTGTCATTAAAGAAGAATAATACTTATACTTAAATATAATAATACATACACCTACAGACACACAGACGCACATATAATGTCATATATATACATATATATACATATATATATATACATAAATACATATATACATATACATATATATACATATATATACAGTATATTACATTACCATTTTCCTATATATAAATATATATATATATAATCTAGTGTGTGTCCATTTCATGAGCGCGTACGTGACCAGTTTGTCGCCGTAGGATTCCTTTCGATTGTTCGCGGCTGCGGCCTCCGCTGTGTCCTCCTCCTCCCTCTGGAGTCCACCCTCTCGTCCACTGCACCAGCTCCCGTCTGATATATCAGAAATCGATGTTCGCCCAATGGGAAGAAGAGGGATTCGTTCCTCCTGCAGCCCCTAATATGCACTGTCCGATAATACTATTCAAATCATGCACACGCTCCTCCGCGTGGTGGAGCCACCAGGCCCAGCAGCAGCAGCAGCAAATCCCCGTTCGGTAAGCAATGAGTCTTGACAGTGTGTGAAGGAACGCCTAATGACATATCTATTTGCACAGACTGTCGACAACTGCACGGCCTGGGGTGTGGTGTGATGTCTGGTGGGAGGCAGAGACTGCGGCGTTAACAGCGACACAATTATTCATCTGGAGATGATAAAGCGTAATTCGAATGATAAAGCCAACTGCAAGGCATTGTTTTCTAAGCTTTTTGTGTTAGAAAAAGACGCGATATAAGTGTTCACATGCATACATGACCAATGTTCCCTCTAAGCTGTGCGCGTGTGCGCGCGCACAGAGGTCGTGAGACGAGCGCACACAAGAAAACATATAGCGCACACACCAAAAAGTTTGTAAAGGTTAGGCCACATTATAATATATCTCTGAAATACTCACGTTTTACTAATAAATCTATTTTTACATGTAAAACTTGTGAAATGCCTTAACTTATAGGCTACTCCGTTGTATTTTAAACAAATGCTAAAATTTTGGGCAACGTATCATAGTGAGTTGAAGACACGGTAACGTTGATTATCCGCCGACTCCGCAATGCGCACAAAATTTTACTTTCCTTGTAAAAATGTTGCACAAAAGAAATTTTATGCGCACACAGACCCCAACAAATTAGAGGGAACATTGTACATGACCCACTATTATACTCTTCCATACTTTTCCATTTCCTACCGTATATTACCTTACCTTACCATATACTAAATCCGTTACTGCCCGCACTCTGGTAGAGCCAGTCCCAAGTCTGAATAAAGAAGGAGAGCGACGCTAATCATCTTTAACACTTTAACGACGAGCTGCAGTGCTTTCCCAATCGCTTTTACATGTTCTCGTAGTTAAAGGGTTAACAGTAAATGCCTTACCCTACCATGCCCTGATATTCCCTATCTGTCCGACCCTACCCCAAACGTATACTATGACGATCTGTGCATGGTGGACATTGCAGCACGTGGCGCCCCCAAAAGGGGAGCGGTGGTGAAGGATCTCACCTGGTTAGCTGATTGAAGAGGAGTAAGGTTGAAGCTCGATAGTCGCTTTTGGAAAACTCGAACACTAACAGTTAAACCTAAAAGAGCCACCGGTAATATCTCTAGGGAAGTGCTTCCCAATCGCTTTTGGCTATGGAACTCTTTTGACCAGAAAAGTTCTTGACGGAAACCTTACCTAAATAAAACATTCTGGTATACGTTGCGTCTGTAAAAACCAATATAATTGAATTAATAGCACAGTTATGAATAACTGAATTCTATGTTTTATACAATGTCATGCTTATTTCAAACAAAATAGCTCGTATAAAAATAAAGTTTAAACTTTAAACAAGTCTGTTGCAATGCAATGTAGGAAATAAGTGAGGCAGGAGCGGTGGCATTGGCAGTAGCAGTAGTAGTAGTTTCAGTTTAACGACACTCTGTGATAGCAAAGATAATTAGCGTCGCCCTCCTCCTTCGTCCATACTTTGGACTGGCACTAGAGTATGAACAGTGATGAAGATGTAGATCTGCTCTAGGGTGACTGATGACTAACGTTATTCGGATGCTCTCCCAGAAATATTATGCAGGATTGCGCTTCTGATGATTATTATAGAGCAAATATCAACCTTAACAGAGGTGTGTAATCATTTTGAACAGATTTCATCGTTCGTAATAATTATATATATAAGGCATAATTAAGACGTTGGTTTGGTTAGTTGCTGTTTAACGACACTATCATAAGAAGATGATTAGCGTCGCCCTCCTCCTTTCTGCAGACTTGAGACTGGCACTGCCAGAGTTCGAACAGTGGCGGGGTTCAATATTGAGTGAGCGAAAATGAATAGTATATTGCGCAGCAAACTACTTTAAAGGTGTCTAAGTAGAACCAAGTAGAACCTTATATTAGTTATACTAATCACTTTTCAACACGATTGTCAGAGCTAGTATGGTCGATAGCACCTGATCTATTTTTGCAGAAAATTTTTAACCAGATTTCTGAAGGGGTCACTATTCAAGAGGGTACGTATAAGCGAGCGAGTGTAATGATAGTATAGGGCAGGGGTGTCAAACCTTTTTTAATGGCGGGCCAGGGGCAATACTTTCCAGCAAATGGCGGGCCAGGGTGTCAAAGGCTCCTGAGTTAAATGGGGTAGGGATCTGGAAGGGGCTTGGTGAAATATTTTTGCAAAACTAAAATTTAATGTTAAATGGTGCATTTTTTTAGCAAACCAAGTCAAATTACGTAAGCTTATAAAATCTAAATTTTCATCTTCATTATCAGTCACGAACATCACATTGAACTCATCAAGCCTAAGGTCATGTTTTCTAGTTGAGAGGAAGGCCTATGGTTCATCAATAACTCAAATTTATCTTGTTCCGATATTTAAAAATTAAAACAACTCCAGCGCATAGTAAGCTCGCAGTAAAAAATTACTAAGATAAATTTGAATAAAATGTCTCTCCAGTGTACATCAAGGAAAAAATTACTGATTAGTAGTTGTTGCACTGGAAACTCGACACTGTTTCTTTTTGACGAGAGGAGGAAAGTCAGGCTGCATATCTACACTGCAGACAACGTTACTCTGAGATTTGCATGTAGATTTGAGTCAGTCAGCCTTGTCTTAACAAGCGTCATCTTTGAATATCCGTGCTAGCATAGGTATGAGCTGGCAAACAACACAGTTTTCGAGCAGCTTGAATTCGTAAATGAGGAAGAGTTTCTCTGGGCAGTTGCTGATAAAACACCTGCACTTCTGTACTTGTGAATTTGGTTTCAATGCTGTGTTACACTGCACTTCAACCAGCTCCATTTGTAACAAAACTTTGGACATTCGGAGGATAGATGCCAAATTGATTGTTGAACAGCTTAACTTGGTCCTTTGTCTGAATGCTGAGAAGCGTTATCTTAATGCATCAGGTGTGTCCGTCACCTTCGTAGCATATCCAGCAGAGTCGAAAACGATATTTAAAGCTTCGGCATGATTCTTAGCTTCGTTCATGTGTTCAAAGTGCTCGCAATGCCCTTGTGCAAGTTACGA
>JACEVL010000889.1:770000-842500 GCA_020284085.1 Aporrectodea caliginosa
CAACTGCCCTGGCGGCCAAAAGATATCCTTAGGCAATGGATATTTTAATAACCGTGGGTGTTTTAATATCATGCAGCTCTTCTGTAACTGGTTTAATAAACAATACACTTACTTACTTTCTTTACTACTTACAATGCTTTCAATAACCGTCTCGAAGGACTTAGTCGTCACTGTCTTTCATTAAAGTTAATAAATTTAGAGTTTAAGAAAAAGTGCGAGTAGGTTTATCTGACCTTATTAATTTAGGTGAGTTAGTTTAGTCAATGTTCAATCGTCAAACAAGAAGCAGTTCATAGACACCTTCAAAACTCTTTACTGGAACTTATAATAGAGCCCGTGTGTGAGTGTGTGTTTGTATGTGTCATATGCTTCTGTTCCATGGCCATTGGCCACAACATTGCGTGTAACGTTGTCTCTTTTCTATTCCTGCAGTGGGAATGTTTCCATCTCGGTCAGAGTGTAACGAGAAGTCTTGTCAGTTCGGAGGATCCTGTCTGGCGGATACAGAGGCAGGCACAATCGTCTGCAGCTGCAACTTCAACTGTCCTGCCATTCGGTCAGTTTCATCGTTATCGTTAACTCGAAACTTCTAAAGCGCCACTCGAAAGAAAAGCGCCGGGCACCAGCTTATTCACTAGCGCTGCGTCGAGTCAGAGGGGTTGTCCAAAGGGTAGCCAGAAGGAGGTCCGAGTCCTGTTGTAGAGGGTCGGAGTTCATTCTCCATCACTCACTTCCGGTGGTGGTGGTGGTGGTGGCAGTGATGATGATGATGATGATGATGATGATGATGATGATGATGATGATGATGATGATGATGATGATGATGATGATGATGATGATGATGATGATGATTATGACAACAACGAAAATGCTGACTGTAAATCTATATATATAATCCAAAGTCTCTTTTTTCTGTCCTTCCGTATGTTTGTCCGTCTCGCTAAAGGCTCCGAAACGGAACGCTTTAGCGATTTACAAAATTTTACAAAACATTATTACGCCACGTCATGGTCAACGCGACTATTTTCAGCTCGCAATTTTATTTAAACGCCGATTTATGGACATTTTACATTTACAACTTTTAAACGAGGCTATCTTAATACCGCCCATAGTATGGCCATTTGTTCACGTCACGAAGGCTTAAATTAATATGCAATCTTACGTCACGCGGAGGATCTAGGTCAACGCTCTGATTCGCAACCAATCACGATGACCGTTGATATCAAATCAGAAGTGGTCACGCCCACGGCTGAATTTATAGGTAATCGGACTTAAAAATTCGCCAATGCAACACTTTAGGGATACGAAATTTTTAACGAACGTTTTCATTTGAATTTCTATAGATCTCAACCCAACTTTATTTCAACTCAAAATTTACTTTAAATTCCGATATTTGGACATTTTAAGTTTCGATGTGGTCATAGTGACATAGTCTGTTTCAATGCCATCGTTAAATTCAAATTCACGGGCGCTGGCGAAGATGTCGTTAAATTCAAATACACGGGCGCTGAGGAAAACCCGGGCGAACGCCGGGTAAAAACTGCTAGTGTGCCTATAATTTATTACAATAAAATATTGTTTGTTGGCGTAATTTATCTAAAATACGGTTGAGTACCACTGGAAAGCTGCATTATTTAGCCTAGACTGAGAGTGAATTTTGATCTCCGTTATTGAGATAACTTTTACCAAATGAAATTCGCCACTGTCCATCCTTTGGTAGTGCCAGTCCAAAATCTGGATAAAGAAGGAGAGCGACGTTAATTATCTTTGGGATAGCACAGCGTCGTAAAGAACAACTAACCAATCAAAACCAGAGATCTTTACACACCTTCAAAACGGGTTTAAGCGATGCTATATATAAGCATGAGATTCGTTTATTTGACAGTTACAGTACTGTTGTCGTCCCCTCGTTATTCGTAAAACATTGTAACCGCCTTTTATTCAAAGGCGTATCATGCATGAAACACAATTAATTTAAAGAACTCCAGCAATTAAAAGATAACATAAAATAACAAATGTACATCTAAATCTTCGAAACTTCTCAGCGTGAGTCCGAAGTTGCGCTATGGTGACCATCTTTCCCAGCAGCACTATTTAAATCAATTATTCAAGAACCAGGTCTTTGATCAGTTTTGATGGTAGGCCTAGGTCAGAATGCAAAGGGGATTAAACCGGTCTTTTGACGTTTACTTACTTTAGGTTTTGAGATAAGAATATTTAAACAGATATATACTCAACCAATAACCACAATTTAAACACGTTCACAATCGTTTCGTCAATCCACTCATGTCTAGAGCATCGCGACCAGGAAATTGTACTAGGGCCCATGTAACGCCCGTTCTTTGCACACATTCCAATTCCCTGAATTGCTTTTACAATTTTATTTCAGTTTAGTTTATGCTTGCAGAATCTGTTATCAAAGTATAATGATGATAATCGTGATTATACCGACAAAGACGAAATTTATTATTACAAATATGATTAGGTTACCCATTCATTCAAAAGCCCTTCAACATAACTACTCAGAAGCGCTCACAAGTAATAATAGTTATGTGTGAGGTGAGAATCGGTTCCTGGCTTCGATACCAGGTTCAGAAAGGAGGCATGGCATTGTGTGAAATTCTGCAAATTTTCATATTAATAGAAACAGAATAAAACAAAATAAAGGTGTCTAATCCAAACTGCTTGAAATTTGACTCCAGTCCCTTGGAAAGGGTAGCCAATAATTTCTGGAGACTTCCAATGCTTTACGACCGCTTATTACATAATTGTTATTTATAATTCAGTAGATGAGAAGTAAGGTCCTTTTTATGACGAATTATTGTCAGGAGCGAAATTTTGTTTACTTTAGGATAGGCCTACGTCTCCATTTACAGTTCCTTTTCAGTTTTAGCAGTTATTTAAAATTCG
Organism: Aporrectodea caliginosa; assembly: GCA_020284085.1. Classification (NCBI taxonomy): domain Eukaryota; kingdom Metazoa; phylum Annelida; class Clitellata; order Crassiclitellata; family Lumbricidae; genus Aporrectodea; species Aporrectodea caliginosa. The sequence continues at coordinate 772,911 of JACEVL010000889.1, forward strand.
CAAATTCTTTCAAAAATACTTAATTGGATTGAAGTGTCTTCTAACGGAACACCGAAAATCAGATTTTAAGTATATTAGTATTCGAAAAAACGTTTTGAAAATCCGGTGTTTTCCTGAGTTTTCGACTCGAGCCAACTCGTGAAATCCGATAACAGACTGAACAGGTTTACGCGTAAACACAGCATTTAAGTTTACGTCTCCTCTGATATTATTTCTTTAGTATTGTCTTAGGCTAATCGTTATCTAATAAATCGAAACCTAAGTACAATTATGCTTTAGTTCTGGTGGACAAATTTTCTCGTTGGCCGATGGCTTATCCCCTTAGATCGTTGAACGCAAAGGGAGTCTGTGAAGCTCTGTTGCAAGTTTTCACAACTTTTTCTATTCCGAGAATCATTAGTTCGGATTGTGGCACCAACTTTACTAGCCGTTTGACGAAGGAATTCCTGCAGCGAATGGGTTGTAGTCCCAGATTCAATACCCCTGGACATCCCGAGGCAGCCGGATTGGTTGAAAGATGCAACCAGAGCTTGAAAACCATGATCTTTAAACTCGCTCAATCTGATCCTCGTGGATGGCACCAATTGCTACCCTTCGTTCTCTGGAGCCTTAGAGAAAAACCCTCAGGCACGACTCATATCTCGCCTTTCACTATGGTTTATGGAACTCTTCCTCGTGGTCCACTTAGTGTGTTGAAGGAATCATGGGCGGGCGAACGGAAATTACCTCTTAACTTAGGTAAATCACCAGAAGAGTACCTCCAATCACTGAAAGAAAACCTCGAATTTGCGAAAGCTTATGCGGATTACTATAGTGATATAGAATTGAAACGGTATGCAGATTATTATAACTTGCGCAGTACTGACAGAAAATACGAAGTTGGAGATAAAGTAGCAGTATTAGCACCAGATTTTGGTAGTTCTAAATTTTATAGTCGATGGCAAGGACCTGCAACCGTGGTCAGAGTTAAATCCCCGTATTCCTATATAGTAGAAATAGAGGGAAAACAAAGACATTTACACGCTAATAAGATCAAGCGGTACCATGAACGACTCGAACAAGCAATGATTAATAGCTGTTCAATAATTGTTGATCAAGATGAGGAATTTGGTGTAGTAGAGGTTGTAGATCAGGAAGAACGTGAACAAGTGAGCCCGAGTAAGCGTATTGATCCTTTGATCATGGCGCATCTGTCAGAAGAGGAACAAAAGCAACTCTTTGAGGTTTTGGATCGACATTCGGCAGTATTCGTGGATAAACCTGGGTACTGTCCAGTATTAGAACATGAAATCAAAATAACTCCTGATTTCACTCCTAAGCGTTTAAAGGCATATAAGGTCCCGGAGCTACTTAAACCTGAAGTGCAACGCCAGATAGAAGAAATGTTGTCCTTAGGCATAATTCGACCATCGAAAAGTGAAATGGCCAGTCCGGTAGTTTGCGTTTTAAAGGGACCCAAGGGTCAAAATGGCGTTCGTCTAGCAATCGATTATCGCCATGTTAACAAGTATTCTCTAGGTGATTGTTATCCGACCCCAGACATTGCTGACGTCTTACAGAAGGTGGGACGGGCAATGTTCATTAGTGTTTTCGATGCAAAATCAGGATATTGGCAAATCCCGGTTCGGAAGGAACATCAATGGCTTACAGCATTCGTATGTGATGCAGGACTTTTTGAGTTCACAAGAATGCCGTTTGGACTCAAATCCGCTAGCAATACTTTTATTCGTGCTATGACCCAAGTTTTACATCCAGTCCGAAGTTTTACCGAACCATTCGTTGATGACATGGCAGTGGTTTCAATGAATTGGAATGACCATTTGGAACATCTAGAGAAATTCTTGCAAACTGTTGAGGAGACAGGACTTACTTTGAATTTAAGGAAATGTAATTTTGCACAGAACAAAATAAAGTTTGTTGGCCATATAGTAGGGTCAGGTTGTATCGAACCTGATCCAGGCAAGATCGCTACGATCAATGATATCCAACCTCCGACGACAAAAAAGGACGTTAGAAGGATTATGGGTTTTTTCAGTTACTTTAGAAATTTTATACCTGCTCTCGCTGAGAAAGCACGAGTAATAACTGACTTGACACGAGATAACGTGCCTACGAAAGTGCCTTGGGAGCGAAAGCATCAAGAGGCACTAGATAAGTTAAAGGATGATCTCAGTAAAGCTACACAATTACATACCATTGATTTCACTAAGGAATTTGGTTTAAGTGTAGATGCAAGTGCCACCGCGGTCGGGTGTTGCTTGTTTCAGTGGACCGAAGAAGGTCATGAAAAACCAATTGCTTTTGCTAGTCTTAAACTCACGGACACACAGATGCATTGGTCTACAATTGAGAGAGAAGCTTTTGCAGTAATTTGGGCACTTAAACGATTCCGGTCGTGGATATTCTTATCAAGGATAATCATTTATTCGGATCATAATCCTTTGTCTTATCTCACGGATGCAAGCCCCAAGAGCGCGAAACTGACTCGTTGGGCATTAGCATTACAGGAATTTAACGTAGACTTCCGTTATCGTCCTGGGCGTCAGAACACGGTAGCTGATTTCCTTTCTCGGTTGTGACTCGGGACATGAGGGAAAGGGGAATAGCCCGACACCCGAGGATCGAGCCCGAAAACTGTGTAGATAAGTTGATTTAATGATGTGTTTTGTTTTGTTTGTACATGTTATGACGAGATGGGATCCGACGACTCAGCTTGATCGTGATGACCCGTTCGAGATGGTGCTGAAGACGTGTCATCATCTGAGGGCGGAGGGAATGTCGTGGTCTACGCTGACACGTGCGGCTGGGGAAAATACCCGCTGTGCGTCAACAACATTGTTTACAGCTAAGGGAAAATTCCGCCACGGACTGTCAACAGCGGACCAATGCATGTATCAATAATCTACGCGTTCTACAGGACTTTCCAGGGAAAAGTACGATGACGTCATAGAACTTTCTAGAATCCATCAGAACCCTATATATAAGGTGCAGCGTCTGTACAAATAAGCCAGTTGACGAAGATTTATGCACGTTGATAAAGTGCTCTTGTAACGATATTTGATTGAAGTTCAATCGAGACCAGCCAACCTGTGTGCTGTCTGCGATTGTGATATTTGACGGGCTGACTTAAATTTAACTTATTTGATTCTTTCTGTTAATAAAGATCTTTTAAGTTTCCTTCGTTTGTTCGTCGTCGTGTTCGAGAGGCTCGACCGCGACATTTCTGGTGTCAGAAGCGGGATCAACTCCAGCCCGGGCAAAAAGGTAAGTTTTCAAATGGCCATAAAACGTATCAGTACATGATCTAGGGAACAGGCGTAGCTCCCGAGGGAGGCTATTCCAAACCCTAGGGCCTACCACAGAGAATGCTCGGTTCTGCATACATTGTATAGCTGCTGTGCGGCCCGCAAATGGGACCACCAGACCCCCTCTCAGCAGAGCGAAGGGCGCGAGTACCCAGTGTTTCCGTTAACGCCCAAATGGCCGTTTTTACGTCCGTAAAATACGTCCAAAACATCCAAATTTTTCGGTTTGATAGGCAAAAGAAATGAGCTACGTCCAAAAAATTCTTGGTCAGGGAGTAAATACGTCCTCTTTTTGGACTCTAATGGAAACACTGCTCGGAGTACCCCTGTAACAGTATCAAGATGTAACGTGCTGTTACTTAATATACTTTATTGTTAGGGGCCGTCCATAAAGTACGTCACGCTATTTTTGACCATTTTTACCCCCCCCCCCCTGTCACAAACTGTCACAAAACTCGGACCCCCCCTAAAGTACGTCACACTTTCGACCGGGAAACTTTTCGAGGGGCGGGTAGTGACAGCAGTTTTCCCAAATTTTTTCGAGGGGTGGTAGTGACAGCAGTTTTCCCAAGAATTTTCGAGGGGGTAGTAACAGGTGTTTTCCCATGACTTTTCGAGGGGGGTAGTAACAACAGTTTTTCGACACCAAAAATTTTCGAGGGGGGTAGTAACAAGAGTTTTCCAAGATTTTTATCCATAAATTTCACACTTTTGTATAAAATAAATTATAAATAAAATTTAAAAAAATAAATGTGTGACGTCACGCATGGCCTGACCCCCCCTCCCCTGTCACAAACAGTCACACTTTCTTAACCCCCCCTGGAGCGTGACGTACTTTATGGACGGCCCCTTACTTATTATTATACATGCTATAGCCTAGCCTAACAGTCCGTATGCCTCTATACCGAATGCGACGTGTTAGTGTCAGTGGTCAGTATATCATAGCATACGGTTGGATCGCTGTGGGCGTGGCCTACTGGCATCTAATGTCCAATGGCGATCTACATAGACCTGTCACATCTTTCCTTCAATAGAATTAAATCTAATCTCTACTACCCTAATCAATAATCCCTAATGTCGACCTATGAGCATCACAACCCCGGGCCCCCGATACCGGCTGACAGAGGTCTATTAGGTAGGCTGGTGCAAGGCCAAGTTGGCATCGCCAGACCAGAGAGACAACTCTATATTCGATGCGCTGTCGGACAGGAAGCCAATGCAGAACTTCCAACATATACCTGGTGACATGATCAAATTTTGGTATTTGGCCGATGAGTCGCGCTGCAGCTCGCAGTACACGATCAAGGCAAGACAACCGAGTAACGGTAATAGTCAGGGTTAAACTGTATATATAATATGTATGCATGTATATACCATGCATATGTCACCAACTCTTTTCTTTCTTAGTTGTGACCTACCTCAAGAACTTTCCTTATCTCTACATATAAATTGCTCAACGTCTTCTAACTGTTTAAGAATTAAATTGACACAGTTCTTTGAATGTTTCTTTCTTTCTTCAAACACAGTTTAATAACAACAACTCAACTCTTGCCTTACAACAACTGTACTACACTGTATAGTTCAAATTTACTGTCATCAGCAGTTTCTAAGTTTGGCGCGCTAACTGCACGTGTAAAACAATCTACCGTCAGCCAATGTTTAGGCTACTTTAGGCCAAGCGCCCACGAGCCGACAGCGCAACTAAGGCCTAAGACTAAAACGCTTAACAATCGATACACATTATATATATATCAACCTAAAGAACACCTGTGCTCATTATATATGCAAAACACTTGTTCACATTACCTCCTTCCCTTTCTTTGGATTGAGCAAATTAAATTTAAAAATTTGCAAAATCATCTAAATTATGAAAATCGTACTAAATTATGCAATAAACTTAATACTATATAATACAGTAAAATAAACAATCTTATAATCTAGATAAACAATCTGCTACAACATTTAATCGTCCTTTCTTATAATTAACTTCTACATCAAAAGTTTGCAGTGCTAAAGCCCAACGCACCAGTTTAGCAGACTTAGACATAGATTCAGTCAGATAAGTTAAAGGATTGTGATCTGTAAAGATGTGAACTTTAGATCCAATGATTATCTCTTTCAACTTATTTAGAGCCCAAACAATAGCATAGGCTTCTTTCTCCACAGTTGCCCATCTCCTCTGGGTGTCAGTCAACTTCTGACTTATAAATGATACAGGGCGTTCTATTCCCTTATCATCCATCTGTGTTAAAACAGCTCCTACTGCAAAATCACTACTATCGCAGTACAAATTAAAAGGTTTTCCAACATCAAAAACATATAAAACAACTTTAGAGCGTACAGCATCTTTAAGTAAATTAAATGCCTGTTGATGTCTATCAGTCCAATCAATCTTATCTGGAACATGTTTGCTTGTCAAATCAGATAGAGGCTTCGCAATCTGTGCAAAATCTTTGATAAACTGTCGATAGTAACCAAAAAATCCCAGCAATTGCTTAACTTGTTTCTTCGTTTCTGGGGTTTTCAAATTAATTAAACTTTCAATTCTATCTGGATTCATTTGAATCGTTCCAGAACCAACCACATGACCGATGAACTTTACCTCACTCTTACCAAAGATACATTTCTTTAAGTTCAGAGTAATGTTATGCAGTCTCATTTGCATTAAATATGCATCTAAATGCTGTAAATGAATCTTCCAGTCATCTGAATGCACAGCAATGTCATCTACATAGGGCTCAGCAAATTCATTTATAGGCTGTAAAACCATGTTAATTGCTTTAACAAATGTTCTTCCTGAGTTGATCATTCCGAAAGGAACACGAGTAAACTCGTACAGTCCATTGTGAGTAACAAAAGCAGTTTTCCATTGATCAGTTTGCTTAACAGGACAAGTCCAGTAAGCACTTCGACAATCAAAAATTGAGATCACATTTGATTTTCCAACTTTGTGCAAAACATCTTTCACAATCGGCATCGGATATTTACAATCCACAGTGAACGAGTTAATGTATCTGTAGTCGCAGGCAAGTCTCAGAGAACCGTCTTTCTTTTTAACAATTACCAACGGACTTGCCATTCTGCTCGAAGATGGTTTTATAATGTTGGCTTGAAGCATTTCTTTAATTTGTCGTTCAACTTCTGCTCGATAGATGAGTGGAATACGGTAAGCCATAAATTCTTTTTCACGAAATTCCGGTTTCAGTTCAATTTCATGTTCAACCAATGTACATAATCCAGGCTTTTCAGAAAATCGATCAGAATATTTGTTTAGTACTTCCAGCAATTGTTTTTGTTGAGTCAATGTTAAATGGTTAATCTGATCAGGATCAAGATTCAGTGAATTCTTTTCATCTTGCAAGTCATTCTTCGTCAACAACTCAACCACTGAACCAAAGTCTTCATCTTCTTCAACGATTAATCCACAACTCATTGCTCTTGTAATGTACTTTCTGATTTTATTTGCGTGAATTATCTTTCGACAATCGTCACCCATGTCAATCAAATAAGAGTACTTTGACCTTCGTTGTATGACAGTACATGGACCATGCCATCGTGAAATCAGTTTATTTGTTGACGTCGGATACAACACAATAACTTTTTCACCCGGTTCAAATTCTTTATGTTTCGCTCTTTTGTTGTATTGATTCGTATACTGTAATTGCTTCTCTCGTGAATATGATTCTGCAAACAGTAATGCTTTTTCCATATTTGCTTTCATGTCTTTCAAGTACTTTTCTGGTTGGATTCCAATATGAGGTGGTAAATTAATTTCTCTTGTCCAACTTTCTTTTAAAATTGCCAATGGTCCACGCGGAATCTTTCCATACACCAACATATAAGGAGCAATTCCAGTAGTTGCATTCGGTACTTCTCGTAATGCCCACACTGTAAACGGAATTACTTTGTGCCATTGCCTTGGATTGTCAACAATTACATGATGGATCATTTTCTTGAATGTTTGGTTCCATCTTTCTACTAGTCCAGCTGCCTCTGGATGACCTGGCGTGTCAAATCTTGGACTACAACCCATTAAATTCAGAAATTCTCTTGTCAGACTCGCAGTAAAATTTGTTCCTTGGTCACTTGTGATCACTGAAGGTACACCAACGTTCATGAACAACTCCATCAAAGCATCACACACAGCTTTCGCAGTTAATGATTTCAACAGAAACACTGTAGGCCATCTTGTGCAAGAATCGACAATACATAAACAGTACTTGTGACCTGCAGCAGATGCTGGCTCGATTGGTCCTACACAATCCACCGTAATTCTTCTGAACGCCACATCTTCTCTTGGAATTGGAGTGATAGGAACCCTGTCCATCACCAAACTTCTTGCCTTTAACTGACATTTCTCACATGATTTGCAAAATTTCACTATATCTCTTCTCATCTTTGGCCACGTAAAAGACAACTTTATTCGTTCTCTAGTTTTCTCTTCTCCAAGATGTCCTCCAAATACTGATTCGTGAGCCAACTCCATCACTTTCATTCGTCGCTCTTTTGGTAACACCAATTGATATATCGTTTGCTCTAATATTCGATATCTCTTGTACAGTAAGCCATTTACCACGCAGAATTCAGATTCTTTATCTGGCGCTAAATTCCACCATGCTTTCAATGATTCATCTTGTCTCTGCTGTTCTTCGAATTTCTTTGCGTCTGCAATCTGCATCTGTTGTTCTTCATCTTTCTCGTCTTCTTCAAACAAATCTCCTATCTCAACATCACATTCATTATCCTCTTTCGTTTCATTTACATTACCATTCTTGCATGCAGCCATCTCTTGTTCATTCATCTCTGCTGTTATACCGTCTTGCATTAAACTTTGTTGATCATCGCTTTCGTTTTCCTCTTCACTTGAACTTTCAGTTTCACTTTCCTCTTCGACTTCTATCACTTTCTTTTGCTGACTCTGCAATCTCGTCGTTACATTCGCTTGCACATCTCCTTGTATCATTTTCACTTGTGGCACGGCTTTAAGTTCTGCAATGATTTCTGGATGCAACAAGAATCTTTCTGTGCTTCCCATTTTTGCAATACTAGCACACATCAATGTCACATAAGGTGTAAGTGAACATTTGACTTTATGCGGAATTACCTCTTCTTCCACATCGTTACAACACAGCCTTACATCAACTTTCACTAACTTTGCAGGAATGGCATCTCCTGCCACGCATTGTAAGTTCACTTTTCCAATCTGCTCCACCTTCATGCCTTCCAGTAATTCTTCACTGATCACCGGAACCTCTGCTCCAGAATCAATAAGTGCTTTTACTTTTATTGGTTCTTTTCCTGCTGTTCCACGAATCTCTACCTCGACGTACTGTAATAACACTTTCTTTAATGTTGTACTTTCATCTTTTCCAGCCATTTCTTTCTGCATTCCATTGTGCAATAGAATTTCTTTCTGAATATCAGGTGAAAGGTGACATTTCATCACTGACTTTACTTCAGTTTCATTGTTCTGATGTTCTGTGGCTTGACTTTCAGAATTATCAACCACTTGAATTCGATTCACCCTCGAATGTTCTTGTTTTCCACCATAATTTGAGGTTGTAACAGGAACTGGACAGAATTTCATCAAATGCCTGTCTGATCCGCAGTTATGACAACGTTTCACCACTGCACCTCGTTGTTCGATGCTTTCTTTTCTCTTATATGGAGTAAACGATGCATTGCCTTCTCTCGCGACAAACCTTGGTGGTGACTTGTTATATACCGGACGTTGTCTGGTCATCATCGACTCTCTATTCTCGTGAACAACCGGAGAATTTGGTTTCACTTCTGCACCTCTGAACTGATTTCCTGTTTCTTGATTGCTCTTCCAATGAAAACCAAAATTTGGAGTGAACTGTTGATTTCTTTTTACATTGGGTACAAAACCAAAACTTGTCTTATTCGGAATTGCCAAACCAATTCGATTATTAACATGAATGTCCGCTAGGTCTGCCACAACACTAGCTTCGTAACAATCAGTTCCTTCCTTCGACAACACAAACTGTAGTGGACCTGGTGGTAGTGATTCTTTCAACTTATCCGCCACTAACAAATCAAACAGCTTCTCAAAATTCTTATCCACTTTGCGACTTTTCACATAATAGTTCAGCAAGTTCTTCAGCCTAGCTGTAAACATTGTATACGTTTCTTCAGCTGTCTTCTTCGCATCAATAAACTTCGATCTGTACTCTCTCGGTGTCAACTTGAATTCTTTTAACAAGTGCTGTTTCACGATCTCATAATCGTCTAAATCAGCGAATGACAATCTGTTTAGAACAGTTCTAGCTTTCGGAGTCATCAATGGCAATAGTAACTTCACCCAGAATTGTTCTTGCACGTTGAAACTACGAAACGCATTCTCAACCGTTTCGAAATATAATGGCACCTCCATCATATCGTTTGGCATTTTGGGTAAGACGTGTTTCATGGCATCACCAATTTTCTTTATTTTCGAAACCATCGTTTCACTTTCTTCCTGTTTCCTTTTCTGTTCTTCTCGTTCTTCTTGCCTTCTTTGTTCTTGTGCTTCTCTATTTTGCTTCTCCTCTTTGAGTTGTGCTTCTTTTAATGCTATTTTTGTTTTTTCCAACTTTAAACGTTCTTGTCTTTCCTCTTCCGCCTTCTCCATACTTTCTTTCTGTAATTTCAGTTCTTCTTGTCTAACCTCTTCTGCTCGCTCCAACTCTGAAATTCGCACTTTTTCCTTTTCTTCTTCACGTAATCTCTTCTCTTCAATCTGTTGCTGACGTATCTCTTCGTCACTTTTCCGCGCCCTTTCAAATTCAATCATCTGCTCTAATCTTCTCCTTTCAGCATCTTCTCGATCTCTTCTCAATTGCTCTAATTGAATCTCAAATTGCTGCTTTTGCAACTCAAGTTCTGCCACACGAACTTGCTCTGCTTTCTCTTCTTTCTCTCTCTGAAGACGTTCTGCCTTCTCTTCTTTCTCTCTCTGAAGACGTAATTCTTCCTGTCTTGCATTCTCTGCTTTCTCTTCTTTCTCTCTCTGAAGACGTAATTCTTCCTGTCGTATTTCTTTCTCTTCTTGTCTCCGTTTCTCCTCTCTTTCTTTCTCGTCTTGTCTTCGTTTCTCCTCTTTCTCTTTCTCTTCTTGTCTCCGTTTCTCCTCTCTTTCTTCTTTCATCATCATCCACTGCATCATCATCTCCATAGACATAAGTCCAGGCGGTTTTTCAATAACCTTTTCCACAGCACCGCCGACAGCACCTTCTTCTTCTTCTGCTTCTTCTTTAAGCCAGACTTCAGCTAGCGCTTCTAGCATGTCCTCACGTGACATATCTTCCAGTTTCTCTTCTTCAAAACCAGCCTTTAACAAGCGCTGTTTTAATCTTTCAGAAGACATCTTCTTCAGTTCTGCTTGTTTCTTGACACTTAATTTCTCCATCTTACTTCTTTACTTCAGTGCTGTCCTTTCTGGAAAACACGAGTTTTCTTTTGTGTTTGAAGTATTGGGGATTGTTCTTTGTTTGATAACAACCAACTTTTATACCTTTGTCGTTGAGGCTTTCGTTGTCGTAGATTTACCAATGATTTGAATGCGTATTCACCAGTCGACGTTGTTTCGAATCCCAGACGTTGTTTCGAATCCCAGACGTTGTTTCGAATCCCAGACGTTGTTTCGAATCCCACCGCTGCTGCCACCAAATATGTCACCAACTCTTTTCTTTCTTAGTTGTGACCTACCTCAAGAACTTTCCTTATCTCTACATATAAATTGCTCAACGTCTTCTAACTGTTTAAGAATTAAATTGACACAGTTCTTTGAATGTTTCTTTCTTTCTTCAAACACAGTTTAATAACAACAACTCAACTCTTGCCTTACAACAACTGTACTACACTGTATAGTTCAAATTTACTGTCATCAGCAGTTTCTAAGTTTGGCGCGCTAACTGCACGTGTAAAACAATCTACCGTCAGCCAATGTTTAGGCTACTTTAGGCCAAGCGCCCACGAGCCGACAGCGCAACTAAGGCCTAAGACTAAAACGCTTAACAATCGATACACATTATATATATATCAACCTAAAGAACACATGTGCTCATTACATATGCAAAACACTTGTTCACAGCATGTATTATGTATTCATACATGTATGTATCTATGCATGTATGCATGCATGTAGGTATGTACACTTACACCTTACATTTACCTTTTACACTTATATATTACACTTACACATTACAGTTACATATTACATTACATGTTCCACTGTGAAACATCACTTTCTAGAAACTTAGAGCAGCATAGGTCGTCCACTTCAGAATAAATTTGCAACACGGTTCAATCGGAAGCTAACAGTTGGTAGCCTAATGGTGTAAGCTGCGGGGATTTATAAGTAGCTAGATACATACATACATACATACATACATAGGCCTACATTAAGATGGCAATGAAAATGCCAGTGTCAATAACATGATGCTCACTATTAGCAATGCAATTTACATGCTTAGGCCTACTGCATAGAAGCTATTAAGATTCCAGCTGATACAAGTCACAGAAAATCACAGCCATACAGCACAACCTAACCACCTGGTAATCAAACATTCGTTTAAACAATTTCATGCATTTTTATGGAGCCAGCAGATCTGTATCTAAAGACATAATTTATGATGGTGTCTTGCAACGGTGCTTTAAGAACTTATGCCTATGCATCATGGGCGTATTTAGGAGTGGTTTTACGGGTCAACCCCCTGCCGAAATAATTTCTGACTTTTTTTATATGATTTTAGAATACAAAAACTTAATTTTCGCCACCATGTCCAATGGATACGCTCCCCCCAAATTGTTTCCTGGCCACGCTTTTACTATGCATAGACTGGTGTCTTAAAAAGCTGTGCAACTCAAAACGAGAAGGTTGTCCTGTTGTCGAACTGTCTGTTGCTCAACCACACCTTCTCCCAACGCCCCAGCTCTATACATTGATCGATGAAGCCAACAGAGATGCATGCTTAATGAGCATTATCTCGATTCATCTGAATTACAAGATTAGTGCCTGTGGAGGAATCGATGACCGGCACAAAAGCAATTTCCAGCTCATCAAAGAACAATAATGCAATTACGAGAAAGCTGTGATTTATTTTCTCGTATGTTCCAGTTTTATTAGATAGATAAGATGAATTCATGTCGTAATTAACTCAGTAAATGACGGATTATGTTTGATTGATTTATTTGCGTAAAGGAAGTTAAAAGATGGACATTATCTTTCTATCTAACTCGTTGTGTCCGACATCCGAACAGCGTTGGGTTCTCGTAATCGTAATCTCGAGATTTCTACGGCGCCCAAACAGTCAAGTCTCGGGAACCAGTTTATTCACAGGGGCTCAGTCAAAACAAAATCGATAGGCAGAGGGGTCAAACTTGGCTACAGGTCAAGATCCAAAGAGGGCAGGTAGGCATGCAGACAGTCAGAAGGCATGAACGATGGTCTAGAATTGAAGTGGCGATGGAGGTAAGGGAAAGAGGATCGCTTATCAGAATATGAAGATGATGGCTCAGGATCTGGAGGATGGCTCAGGATCTGTCTAATCATCGGCTCAGGATATGAAGAGTGTGGCTCAGAATGTAAAGAGGATGGCTCAGGACATGAAGAGGATGGCTCATGATGTTAAGAGGACGGCTCAGGACAAGAAGAGGCTATGAAGAGGATGGCTCCTGATTTGAAGAGGATGGCTCCTGATTTGAAGAGGATGGCTCCTGATTTGAAGAGGATGGCTCCTGATTTGAAGAGGATGGCTCCTGATTTGAAGAGGATGGCTCATGATTTGAAGAGGATGGCTCCTGATTTGAAGAGGATGGCTCCTGATTTGAAGAGGATGGCTCCTGATTGGAAGAGGATGGCTCATGATTTGAAGAGGATGGCTCATGATTTGAAGAGGATGGCTCCTGATTTGAAGAGGATGAGGATGGCTCCTGATTTGAAGAGGATGAGGATGGCTCCTGATTTGAAGAGGATGGCTCCTGATTTGAAGAGGATGGCTCCTGATTGGAAGAGGATGGCTCATGATTTGAAGAGGATGTCTAGCCTGACAGTCTAGGGCTTTCTCGGTAGGCCTATGGTCCGAAGCTTTAGAATTCGCTACCGTATCCATGCAATTCAGTTCGTTCTGCCAATTCTTTGATGTAATTCAGGTGCAAACTTAAGCATCATTTTCTTTCAAGTTGCCTACCCATCGTAGCCTGACTTGTGTAGTTTCTCTGATCTATTGTATTCAACCTGGGTTTTCCAATGAATTAGGTCTTTCAGTTAAACCAGCAGGGTTTTCAATTAAACCAGTGTGGCTATCAATTAAACCAGTGTGGCTATCAATTAAACCAGTGTGGCTATCAGTTAAACCAGTGTGGCTATCAGTTAAACCAGTGTGGCTATCAGTTAAACCAGTCTGGCTTAAAGTTTTCGGTCAGTCCCAGTCGCTCGGGTCCAGCTGCTATAGTATGTTCTTTTTGCCTTCCTTGCAAACGGAAGCTGTATATTAGCCATTCCCCCGGAGTTGATTACTCATCCAATTTCCTTTCCCCACCACTTCCTCCCTTTTCAAACTCTCCTGTGCATATGAAATTGGGAGTACACCTGATCTGGAAGAACAAGAGCTTACTCATCCTATTGTCTGCAAGTCGTGCGGCACTGCATACAAAACTGTTAGGATGTCAATGTTCAATGCAGAGCTTCGTCTCAGCTGGTCATGCGCGGTAATGCTTATCAATCGGGTTGGTTCTACAAGTGCGCGGGGGCCTGACACCGGGGAATTTTCTAGTAATTGGAACACTGATCAATCTTTTATTGTTAATTAACGTTAAAATCGTTTATTATGAATACAATTAAAATGTCAAGACTAACATAATATATGTTTTCATGGTTATGGTTATATGTGTAGCCTATACACTGTATAGTTTTTTTATCGTGTCAAAGCGCCCTTGTAACGGCATGTGCCGTGTTACGGCGCTGTAGAAATTGTCGTATTCATCATCATCATCATCATCATCATCATCATCATCATCATCATCATCATCATCATCATCATACAGGCCTATACTTTATAATTATTATAATTTATCAATATTACATTATATAATTTACAAATTATATATATATATATTAATTACTATTAAAATATATTAAAAATATATTGTAGGTCAAGAAAAGTGTACATATGATGTCCACAACCTGACACTGTAGATCGATTGCTTCTATAGGCCTAGGTTTCTTGAAAACTCACAATCTAAGTATCATATTGGCGTCTGAGGCGCCTCGTTTACTCCCAGTTCATGCTAGTGTGTCTTAATTAGCTTAACACCCCTACTATACCTGTAGCCAACCACAGCTCAAACGATAATCGTTTTCACCTCCCCTCAAGTGCCCCAAAGGCAGTTCATTTCTTGTGACTGCACTATATAAATGTGCATCAAAAGGCATTTATGCAGCTCATTTCAAAGATCCTCCCAAACCGATTACGATGTATCCAACGCTTACCTCGAAGCAGTCCTTCGTTGAGATACAGGACACAAGAAGCGAACAGCAGAACAGATCGCATTCCACTCTGAACAGAAACCATTTCGAATCTGAAGCTGTGAAAACTGGACGTCGAGCAGCGCAGAATCCTCTCTCTATCTCTTTCTCTCTCCCCAGCTGTCTGTCTGTCTGTATCTGGCTCGGCCCGAATTGTCGGTGATTTTACACACACGCCCGCGATACTCTGGGTCACGCAATGTGGGCGGGCAATCCATCAAAGTGACAGAATAAGGGGAGAGCGAGCCAATAAACGCCCGGTGGCGTTCTAGGGACATACATCATGCACCGCTCAGCACGTGACATCTTATTCATGCACTTACTACGAACTCTGTTTCATTAAAATTTATCTCCACGAAGGCGATAGTATTTTTGGGGTTCTGCAATATTAATTAATTAATAAATTTTTAATCAATTAATACTGTTAATTAATGCTTTACACGTGTCACACTACATGTATGGATAAAAGGTTTTTTCACTAAACAGTCATTGACTTGAAGGTAAATGAAGCATTTAATCTGCCAAACGTCAGCGCCATATTAATAGCCCATAGCTAACATATCTGCATTTTTTGTGACTGTGTGTGCTAAAAATGTTCGTAATAATAATAATGATGATAATTATGATAATAATAATAATAATTCACGTGTAAATTAAGCAGCTAATAATGCATCAATTCTAGTTTATTTGCATATAAAATTTACAAAATATGAACAACATTTCAACTTCATTCACTTTAATAACAGTACTCGGTTTGAATTAAGAGATTATGAATAGAGATTCAACAAGAAATTAATATTTTTAAATGGAAAAGTGTTAGCAACCAAATGGTTTTCAAAGTTCATTACACATTGCGAATTGGTCAAATTTCACAAATTATTCATTCAAATAATCTCACAAATATTTGCTCAACTAACCTCTACTTTAAATGGCACCAAATTAAGGGTACAAGGATCTCTCATGCAAAAAATGTGACACAATTATGCATGTGAAAGATCTGTCACAGACAAAGTTTTACTTACACACATTTAGGCCTAATGCGCAACTGCACAGGTGACACCATATGGGATTTGGAGGTTTAAATAAAAAGAAATCCAGAATATTTATACAAATTTTACAAATAGTACATACAAGTGAGCAAATATAAATACATACAAATAGTATTTGATAGAAACTTATATACATGTGTGGAACTCTAATACAAAGCAGACTTCTAAATATCAATATATTTTCGTTTCAGTAGTTTACGAACTGTCTTACAACCACATATCACATATTATTATCAGTTTGACAAGCAGACTATATATCTCAGTACAGCAATGTGGCTCAAGGCTAGCAGAGCATGTTCTTGTTACTGACAGTCATGCTTGGGTTAATCTCCATATAATTCCTATCACACGGTACAGGCACTGTCCATCACATTTGAGTTAATCTTCATTTAGTTCTTGGCAAGAAGGCACTGTCAGTCATGCTCGAGTTAATCCCTGCTTTCTCTCTTTGTCACCCTCTATCTTTACTTCTGTTTGTTACGTCACTCCCCTCTCTCTTTGTCACCCTCAATCTCTATATCCGTTTGTTACGTCACTGCTCTCTCTTTACATCCGCTATCTCGCCTTCTGTTTGTTACGTCACTGCTCTCTCTCTTTGTCACCCTCAATCTCTCTTTCTGTTTGTTACGTCACTGCTCTCTCTTTACATCCGCTATCTCGCCTTCTGTTTGTTACGTCACTGCTCTCTCTCTTTGTCACCCTCAATCTCTCTTTCTGTTTGTTACGTCACTGCTCTCTCTTTTCATCCGCTATCTCGACTTCTGTTTGTTACGTCACTGCTCTCTCTCTTTGTCACCCTCTATCTCTATTTCTGTTTGTTACGTCACTGCTCTCTCTCTCTCTTTGTCACCCTCAATCTCTCTTTCTGTTTGTTACGTCACTGCTCTCTCTTTGTCATCCATTATCTCTCCTTCTGTTTGTTTCACTCTCTCTCTCTCCTCTCTCTCTCTCTCTCTCTCTCTCTCTCTCTCTCTCTCTCTCTCTCTCTCTCACCCTCTATCTCTATTTCTGTTTGTCACGTCACTGTTCACTCTCTTTTTCACTCTTTCTGTTTGTTATGTCACTGCTCTCTCTTTGCCATCCGCTATCTCTCCTTATGTTTGTTACGTCACTGCTCTCTCTCTCTCTCTCTCTCTCTCTCTCTCTCTCTCTCTCTCTCTCTCTCTCTCTCTCTCTCACCCTCTATCTCTATTTCTGTTTGTTACGTCACTTCTCTCTCTCTTTGTCGCCTGCAGTGTCTACCTTCTGTTAATTACGTCACTGTTTTTTTTCTCTCTCTCTGTGTCTCTCTCACTTTAAATCTCTACTTCTGTTTGTTACGTCACTGCTTGAGTTAATCTCCATTTAGGTCTTGGCATATATGCACTCTCGGTCAAGCTTGTTATTCCATATAATTCTTGGCATCCAGGAACTGTCAGTCAACCTTAAGTTCATAACCCCAATTATAGGCTCAGAGCAATCCCTATTGTCCTCATTCCGACTAATGCTCTTTACGATTGTTTCAGATTCACGAACTATCATATCAGCCGATGTATTGTGTATGACTAAAATCGCTACCAAAGTTATAAGATTAGATTAGATTAGTTCAAAGTAATAAAGTGTGGACACCAATTGCTTGTCTCACATACCGAAAGCATTACATGCTAATCCACTAAGTAGACAATATAACATATAAAATGTGTAGGAAATATAAAAACCAGTTCTACTCTCATTTCATAAAAAGCACAAACATTTGCAGATAAAATAATTCTCTTCCACTGTTTAACTCGAGTATTTGTACTTGAAGAAATTTACACACATATAAAAAGCACAATAATTTCCTTTCACTCAGCCAACATTTATATTGCGCCAACATAACCCAACATGCTACGTACATTTCAAATGTTAAAATTCACATTACAATTGCAATCACTTCGACAAGAGGTTGTGCATCATTTGATTGGTCCCTTTGATTGGTTGGTACCTTGAATACAATTCAGTATTTTTTCACATACTTCTTAAGTTTCCACATTGCATTTGATACTGGGTAAAGTCAAACAAAGAAACACTGAACTCACTTTTATCACATTCTCTTTATCGCATTCTCCTAAACCAACACCATGAAGCAACTATTGCTAAAAGTTGTTGGTCACCTTATTCTCTCACCCTCGGCACATCAGGTCAGGTGACCAAACCTCTCCCTTGCCATGTAATTTTCTGACATGCGCACAGCTTGTTTCTGCGTCCTCATTTCACAGTTGAATTCACTATACAAGTAGGTAGAATAGAATCCTAGATTGTTGCTTATAATTATTCTAGAACAAACGCTCTTTTGGAAAGCAGCAGCAAGAAGAGAAACAGATAATATGTCAGTTTAGAGTGCAGGTACATCACAGCCGAATTCACTAGATGGCATTGGTAGAATAGAATCTTAATTCATTATAATAATAATGAATAATAATATATGAACTTCCATAGCACCAGTGTAGTAATGCTCAAGGCATCAATCAATGGTTCCCACTATTAAAGCACTCTTTGTAATCAGTTTCATGGAAAGTCCAACAAAACCAAGAGGGATGTCTGATAAGATATGGCAACAACCAACAGAGAAAAGAAGTAGGTCATTTGTTGTTGGGGTTCTAGGAATTACCCTTCTGTTAGAATGGGGACAAGAACCACAACCTCAGGTTTGACAGTGTAACTGATAACCACCAGCTTTCCGAGCACCCTGCAATTTTACAGAAAACAGTGAATAACAAATACAAAGTCACAACATATTCAAGT
Source organism: Aporrectodea caliginosa (assembly GCA_020284085.1). Taxonomy (NCBI): domain Eukaryota; kingdom Metazoa; phylum Annelida; class Clitellata; order Crassiclitellata; family Lumbricidae; genus Aporrectodea; species Aporrectodea caliginosa. Next base: position 791,555 of record JACEVL010000889.1, read on the forward strand.
TAAAAAAACTACAAGATAACATATCACGTGGTAATGAGGTGTATGGTTAGAATTGATAAAACGAGAAGTGATTTTGCAGCAGACATCACTTTTCCCAGATTAGCCACCTCTAAATCTAAAAATAAACACAACATCCTGGTGTTTAAAGTTTGCAGAATTATGGCAATGTCTCTTAATCTAACAAAACACAAAATCTTGCTTTCAAAGAGTGTTTCAAGTTTCTACAAGGATATAAGAATAGCACATTCTAACAGCCATATGCAAATGATTCATCTTTCTGGAATTCATTATTATTATGCATCTATAATGCACCCAATGTCCAAGCATCAATCGATGATGCTAAGCAATTGTGAATGAAGGACTTGCTCAAGGTCCCATACAGTAACCGTCCCAGTAGAGGCTCAACTCATACTCTACGAGTTACAAGGCAAGCACTCTAACCAATCGGTTATCACGTCCCACAATGCTTAGCAACCTGCAAACTGAGCATTTTTGTAGCCAACTTTGCCTCTTTTCTGTAAGCAGTCGAAAACTAATCAATTCGATCGTGGTTTTCTGCTGAAAGATTGGGATCACCTCTGATGAGTGTCTCTTGAAATGGCACTATAAACATTCGTGATTACAATTACAATAGACACAGAAATCTGGAACTTTTCAATTGTATTGTCTACAAGTGGTACGTACCATTTATTACGATGGACGACGAATAAGGAACTACATCTGCATTTGTTGCAAAATAAAATGAACAGTTGTATATTCCGGCATCGTTTCGAGCTTTAAATAGAGAAAACACACAAAACTTCCATTAAAAACATGAAATAATTATCAAACCACAATTATAAAAGTAACTGTAAATATTTTAAATCAATAACCTCCATTAAAAATTATGTACAGTAATATTTACAAACAACCCAAAGTTTAAAATCAATAATCTTCATTAAAATATCACGTAACAATAATAATATTAATAAACAATACAAATTTTTAAATTATCAGTGAATAATGACGCACTTATTTGAGAAATCTGGAGCTGGTGAAGTTCATTGTTAGACGTGATGTTGTATCTTCCACTGGACGGAATCTCATTAGGAGAAGACACGTTTGAGCTTCTATACGTCCAACGAGTAATGTAACTTGGAGGATTCGTGTCAAATCCCAAAATTCTACACTGGATCAGAAGCCGATAATTAGTGATGTTATGTGTTGCATACACTGTCAATACAAGAAAAACATAATATCTATTTATTTAAGAATTTACTAATTTCATTACTGTATTTACTAATTTCCTCGCCATATTTACAAATTTCCTTATTGTATTGACTAATTTCCTTACTGTACTTAATAATTTACTTACTGTGACTTAGTATCACGTGGAATGAGTATTAAATTATGCTTCATTAATTAATACAAATTTAAAAAATGCATAGACTCGTTAGTGATCAATAAATAAAGATTTCTATCATAATTTGAAAATACATAAATAATTTAATAATCTGCAACAAGCTACATTTAATCATCATTACATTTGAGCATTAAATAGTGCATTATTATTAATATTATTGAGTACTCATAAACAAAGGGATATGTAAAACAGTTCAACTACCTTTAAAAATAAGAACTAAAATTTCCAACTAACCTGATAAAACATTGATGTAAACCGCGTAACTTTCGCTGCGGGTATTACTACATTTGTAGGTACCCCGATCTGCAAGGGCGAGACTCGTTTTATTCAATGTGTTGCTCGTCCTTCCGGAGGGTTCCTCAGAACATGACACCATGCTGAAATTTGACCCAGCCACGGGATTAACGGGGACATCTGTCCATGAGGTTCCAGCTGTCTTTCTACTCCACGTCAGCGTAGTTCTCGAGTCATCTTCGCAAACCAGTTTCACAGTTTCACCCTCGTGAAAGTACAATGGATATGTTGTTTCTCTAATTTCTACGTAAGCTATTAAATGAAAAAGAAAATCATATCACAACATATATGTTTTATTTATGTATGTATGCATGTTTGTACACGATGGATTTATGTGTTCATGTGCAAGTATCAGTGTGTATAGTTATGTGTTTGTGTGCAAGTATCAGTAGTGCATGCATGTCTATATACTTATACAATACAATACAACTCTAATGCCCTCCTTCCAAAGTTCAGATGTGCACACATGACCATACGACAGAACATTGATGGTGCTGAGCAACTATGACTGAAGGACTTGCTCAAGATCCTCACACAATGACTGTCTCAGTGGAGGATTGAACTACACAAACATGGTTTGGGTGACGGTTTCCACAGAATCTAAGTGAAGCAGAAGTGGTCAATAACACTAGAAAACAGCACATTCCAGTCGAACAAACCTTGTACAAACCTGGAAAGAAAAAACGACAGAAAAATGTCCCAAACTTAAAAAATCAACAAAATATTCTAGAAAAAAGAAAAAGTCATCACAAAAACAGGCAGAGCCAGAAAAATCTAGTCAATTTTGATAGTGATATTGAAAAGTCGTCTAAAATATTTGGAAACACATTTTGAACATTTGACAGTATTACAATCTTAGTAAAGGACTCACCCCGGACCCATCCTGAAGAGAGTTTGGCTTGCACAACGATTCTGCATAGTAGTGACCATCGACTGATGCCTTGAACATTATTTTAGTGGCGCTATATAAGTTCTTAGATAAAACCATGTCACGGTCCGATAGCTCAACCATGACTAATTCGCACTAGACCATATCATTTTAGACAATTCAGCTCTTAAAAACCTCCCCAGTCACTTAAACAACTGATAGCAATTAGCTTTAACTTACCGTCAACATGTAAGAATACCCAATTTAAAAACCAGAACGATAATAAAATACTGTGTGGCATTTTGTGATGAAAAGAGATTGCGAATTCCCACATTCTAAAGTTACGAGCTCTATCCTATTTTTAGATATGACGTAGGCTATACGAGGGCGCTCAGGTAAATCCAACGCGTGGTAAGTTGTAAGTGCCGCATTAGTAGGCCAAAGTCGTTAACTGCTCCACATTTCTTAGGCAACTAAAAAATTGATGTAAGGGGAGCATAAATGGATTGTTACTATAGGCTAAGTAGCACACGGACACACTTTTACCTACGACACACTTAATTTGAAGAAGAAGAAGAAGAAGAAGATGAAGATGATGATGAAGAAGAATAGTCTCTTGAGCCAGCCCGAGGCAGCCATAGGTATGAAGTGTCAGCGACTGCATTTTTTTTCTAAGCCTCGGCATATGAGGGCGGGTAACGTCTCATCTTCCCAACGACAGCGCGTACTTATTATAGCTGAGTTGACTAGTGCAGATGCCAGATGAAGCATAGGCCTAGATCTCAACCAAATATCTGCCATGGCGGGGATTTTAACCCCGACCTCTCGATTGACAGTCCAGCATGCTAACCAATACACTAGAGAGCACTCTTTATACACTATCGAGCACCCCAATGGTTTACTAATGCAGAGTTAAATAAAATAATTTTGATATAATTAGGCTACGTATAGTAGCCTACGTATAGTAGCCTACGTTAACCGAGCATGCTCTATTATGCTGAAACCGAGCGATCGGATCGTGTCCCGATCGGGATTTGAAGCGCACCCTAGAGGTGGGCAACGGTTTCGAGACCAGGCACTCGACAACTAATTATTAATTATATTTTTATTGTTTTATTGTCAAGAAAGGTTAAAGTTAAAAATGACCGATTTGCTGGGTTCGATCCTTGGATCGATGGAAAAGCCTCCAGTCATTGAAGACAAGGAGAAGAAAAGAGCCAGAGGCAAGAATTCTGTTCTGTTTTTGACGGCGTAGAAGCGTTACCATTGATCGGGCGCTAAACTAAAATTCCGGGAAACCTAATCACTGAAACCGGTCTGGCCAAGGGTGTCCCTAGGGACGTCCCTAGTGGGTGCCCATAGCCAGGGCCAGGCGACTTTAAGCAGGATCGAATGGTTCGTAGAAAGGCGATATTTAAATTCCAGCGTGCACTTTTGAACTCGGCTATAATGAATACACCGACTGTGCAGTGTTGGTGGGATGATGAGAACGGCGAGGGAGAGGACTGACCACCCGCCCTCATATGCCGAGGCTAAAAAATGAAGTCGCTAACAATTCATACCCATGACTACCTCAGTGCTAGTGTTTAAGGGATTGCTCTTTTTCTTCTGCCCTTATAGATATGCACTGTTTCAATTGATTTAGCTTAACACACATTTTCTTGTTTCCTTAATTCACACTTGTTTGTATCAGTTAGATTGCCATGCAATCAGCACTTTTAAGGGGTGCAGGCCAAATACTTGAAACCCGAATCCCCGAAAGGAATTTCGGCCGGATCCCCGAAATTGATTTTCTAAGTCCGACCCGAATGAACATCATTAACAAATACACATTTGAATAGGCAGTATATTGTATACATCAAGACCACGCTAGGTCTTTGTCATGTTTACAATTCAACTTTGAATAGCTCGGCCGCTTTCTAGAAAACTGTTTTCGGGAAATCGGGCTTTTGTCTGTTTTCAGCGTATTCGGGTTTCAGGGATTCAGGCTGACCCCTTTTAAGAGATGCTTGAAAGGCACTATATAAATCTTTTGTTACAGTACATTTCATTACTTATCTCTGCAAGTGTCTGTGCTCTGGTACAGTGATAGTGTTCAGACTGTTTAATGTAATGTAATGTAATGTAACAGACAATTTAAGAGTCTCTCAGAAGCGCTCAGTACGTGGCCATCAAACAGCTGAAAAAATGTGTCTTTAAGAGTTTAGAGAAACCCATATAGCCGCATGCAGCACGCACAGAAAAAAGGGAAGTACGACAGTAATCATCTTTGTTATGACTTAACATCTTTAGACTACTCAGTTTATTACATATTGTAAGTTATTGGAAGTATTTTAAGTCCAAATGTGTTGCTTATGTCCTAGAACAAAAGGCGCTTTTGGAAAAGCAGCAGCAACAAGAGAAACAGAAGCTAAGCCAGTTTAGAGTGCAGGTACATTGGAACTTTGCTAGAACAGGTGTCATTGTTGTTAAAACAGAATTATGCTTCATTGAACAGTAATTTCACTGGTTCAGTTCGGAAATGCCACTGATGAGATTTTTCTAGAAGTGGCACTCTATAAATGTCAGGTTACAAGTACATTGATTTAGTCGTTAATCACAACCATACTTGTAATGGTACATTTAGTGGAATATTCTTGCATTTATTGATTCAGGTGTTTGTGTGGCTTGATATTTAAAATTCCAATGTAATGCGATCCACATTTAATAAAAATAGAACAAAACTGTTGGATAAATTGAATGACTTTTAGATTACATATTATATCATAACATGTAAAGTAGGAAAGTTAATTTAAAATTGAGTGTGTTAAATCTGACATCACAGTGGTAATAAAAATGGCTAGCAATAGCTACTCGGCAGTGTGGAAATTTTAAAATTTGTTATCCCATGACTTGTAAAGTGTGAAAATATTAACTTTTTATAAGATGTAATTAGTATTTTAATGTTTTGTGTAATGAACTTTGTGGATTTTATTAGGTACAGAAACGGATTGCAGATTTCGTGAAAGATAGTTCTCTACAGAAGCAGAAATTTGACCCAATGAATAAAGTTCAAAGAGCCGTCGTGTTAGTAAATTGGGACACATATTCAAAGTTCTTTTCTGGAAATGTTCAGTAAATTTTTTGACAAAATTGAGGTCATTTTGTAGAAAAACGTACTTGAAGGTATCTTACCTAAGTATATGGCTAATCTAATCTAAGAACTTATATAGCACCACTTGTCATCATGCTCAAGGATTCAGTCGATGGTGTGTATTACTCGAATTCTTGTGCAGGAAAATTCCAGGTTGAGTCCTGTTGAAAGCCTAAAACAGAATCTGATAAGATGCATCCATGTGGCTTGCCCTAATTTAGCTGGCGTACCTTACCTTAGCTTGAAAGTTACCATAACTTTTTATTGAGTGCATTACCATGCCGATATTCCTAGTCCGACTAATCACTGAGAACTGTTCTTGATGTGTTTGGTGTCTGGTTTAGACATGAAGTAGCTGATGTTGCGGGTCTAACGTCGTTTTCTTTCGGAGAGGAAGAGGTCGATCGCCACATCACCGTCTGGAAGAAGGTCTGTACATCTCACAGGGAAACTGATTCGTCTGATTAAAAGTCGATATGTATGTACATATGCATTGCATATATATACACTTGCATGTATATAAGATAAGAATATTCTTTAATTGACCAATTGCTATCTGTGTTTTGGTGTACCGACAAGGTCCGACATGGTAATAAACATACATCATCCATTGAGCTGATCAAGTCAAATATTCCAAAATCACACATAATTATCTGAAATTCGATATAATATTATCATCGTATTAAATGATGAAAGTTTTCTGCCGAAGAATGAACATTTTATCCTTTAGGTTTGCTTTGACTTTGTATGGTTATTCACAGTGGTTTGTGTTGAACGTTTGCAGGAGTTTGCTCCTTGTGATGAAGAGCTGGCTGCTCTACGTAACAACCAAGAGTGGGATCCAGAGAAGGCGAGACTACAGGCAGCTGAGAAGGTTGGACTTTGCTTACTGTGTGATCAGTTTGCAATTCTGTATGGCCACTCGGCTAAAGGAGCATTGTTCAGAGGACTTAAATAGGCTTATAATAAACATGACGTGGTGATCTGCAGGTACGTTTTGAGATGGTTACTTTGTATGGCAATTGAGCAAATTCTTCATTCACAATTGCTAGGCACCATCGATTGATGCTTGATGTAATTGTACTGATGCTTAATAAATGCATTATAATAATAACAATAGAAAAATTCTAAACAGTTTAAAACATCAAATTTGTCAACCAACGAAGAAATTTGACGTTACGTAGCAGTAAATACAAAATGGATTGCAGTTATCAAGGATGCATTATCGAAATTCTTTAGGAAGAAGAAGCAAAGCGAATGCATTCGAAAAAGAAGCACCAAGAGCCTCCTGCTCCAGCTGACTATCACCGAAAGTACGAGCGCCTTCTAGGGAAGGATTCCGCCACGGAAGCAGCTCGTGTTTCGTCGGCCAACAGATCTTACGGAAATGGTTAGTTGTGCCGTTATGTTTCAGCCAAGTGGTTAGAGCACTCCGCTGTAACATGGAGAGTATGTTCGAACCTCCCAACAAGTGGGTCACTTGAGCAAGTCCTTCACTAACAATTAACCAGCACCATTGATCGTATGGTAGACGATTGGTCGTATATACACTTCTGAACTTTGGAAGATTGCAGTGTGTTATGTATTATTAGCTGCAGCCAGAATATCTTCTCTTTCATCTGCGGTTTTCTTACCTGATCCTCGATGGCTTGAAGTCCAGTAACTCTGAACGGGGGTTTCAACTGTTTAGAAATCTAAGCTTTGTTGACTGAAGAACTCTGTGTTCTGATGCCATTTGGGATATTATGAGGGATACGCTATAATATTTATCTACTTATTAGACATGTATGTATTTGCTTAGTGCATAGTTGCATGCTTAAAATACATACATGCATAAAGCTTAAAGTACAATTATTGGATGTAGACATTTATTATAAGTACATACATATATGCATGTATGATTGTATGTAGACATCTATTATATGTACGTCTAACCATGGATACATACATGCATGCATACAAAAGCTGCTTTTGTGAAATACTCAAAAGGCGCATTAACAAGTGTCTACATTCCAATCGTATGTACACAGGTATGATTGTATGTAGAAATTTATTATGTGTATTATTTGTACATACATGTCACTTGCATGCATAAGAGCGTACATACGTGCATTTCATTTGATACCTTGAATACAAATCATTAAACGGCTGAGTAAGATTTAAGATTAAATTCAGTGTACAGAGCCACTCACGAGTGTTGTTTTATGGTCTGTGTCTGTTAGTTCCGAGTGAAAACAAACGAGACCAGCGGACGATCGAGCAAGTTATGGCCGACAGTCGTGCGAGAAAGCGGCAGAAGCTAGACGAGGCCGCAGAACAGAGTTCTTCCACCGCAGAACAGAGTTCTTCCACGACTAGTGAACAACCGGAGTGAACACCTTTAAGACTGTGCTGCAAAGTTTCGTTGGTTTAATTTAAACAGTTTTTCTACCTGTCCCTGAATTAATTTCGTCTTCCTGTTGATCAGTTGTGGACTGTTTAATGAATGCTATGCTGCGAATTCTAAGGTTACTCTCGTGCAATGCAGATGTCAATGCAAGAATGTTGGAGGTTTTAAATTAACGAGCTCAGCTTCATGTTGAGTCATTAAAAGCTCCGTAAATTGTTGTCATCCTAGGGCTACACAAGGCTTAACACTTTAACAACGAGTCAGAAGTGACTGTGAAACCAACGCAGCTCATCGTTAAAGTGTTGAGCTGAATGGTGGCATTTTTTAAACAATTGTTCATCCATGTCTTTGTGATTGCTTTGTTAGTGGGACACTGCATTAGGATAGTTTTCAAGTAGTCATAGCAAAGATGCCAATCAAACTGTGACAATTTGATATGAAGCAATATCAGTGTTTGTTTACAATGTATGTGCTAGGATTTCTATTATTTGTGAACTGGCTTGATCAGTTTCTTGACCTAAGTGTTGAAATTTAGTTCCCACTTCTATTCGTTCTGCTCAATCTCTTGTGTTTTTTTATTACTGGACTCGACACTTACCTTATTTCTGTAGACCGTCTCTGTTTCTAAGTATTGACTAGATTACAGCTTAGTTTTGTTGTGCTGTTGGTTGATGCATTGTGCTTTAGAAACCAGCACTATAGAAATTTCTATTATTAAATAATATCAATACTAATTTCTGTGGGGTAGAGAAGTTTTAGCATGAAATCACGCTCCTGTATGTTCAACCACTTGTACTTTCATGTAAAACCTTTTTCAGTTGTTAATTTTTCTGCTAATATAAGCAGTTATTTTGAAGCTTTGTTTTTATTTAGACATGGCTACTTGATGTGATGTCTTGACCAATATTTTTAGGAGTTTAATACAGTTAAAGAAGCACTTAATGTTTTGAGTTTCTTTATATTACTTGATTTCAATGGAATGATTGCACTTGCATAATAAATCGCTGTTATTGCAGAGTCTTCTTTTGATTAAAGCTGGATTTATATTATAAACTTGATAAAAACTGTTGATATAAAATTTAAAGCTGATTCTTGAGTTGGTAACATTTTTAGAGAACCCCTCCGAAGTGATAAAGCACTCTTGAATAAGCTGGTGCCCTGTACTTAGCGTTTAGGTAGTGCTAAAGATATTTGGAGATAATGAATCCATTGTTTCTTAGTGAGTTTCTGCAAAACTAAAGATCCTATGACAGATCGTACTGTGTTTCCAAGTCTTCTAGGATTCCCATTTTGGCTTTAGACCAGATTGCCCTCAAATCAATGATTTTGCATAGTAATGCCGATCAACTGATGCCATGAGCGTTAGATATCACTAGCACTACAGCAGTTCTTAGATTAGGTTAGATTAACTGTCTCTTTCGGGGTGGGGGTACGATATATGAATGGTAACATCACTGACGTGAAGAGAACACGAAGTAGGAAGCGGGATCGTTGTGGACAAGGGAATTACAGTAGTCGAGTTTGGAATGTACAATTAAGGTTTCTATCATTCTCAGGTGGCTGTTGTGCACGCGGTCTGACAGTCTGTTAATCAAGTTTGGGGCCGTCCATAAAGTACGTCACGCTATTTTTGACCATTTTACCCCCCTCCCCCTGTCACAAACTGTCACAAAACTCGGACCCCCCCCTAAAGTACGTCACACTTTCAACATAGAAATAATAATACTTCAGAAAGCAAGGCTAATACATAAACAAGGCTTCGCAACAGCATTATTACTAGCGCTCCTAGCGAGAGGAATCGTGAAAAACACATTCAGGAGATATGCATTTCATGCTATTTTGACATAAAACTAATTAAAATGTTTCAGAAATTTTTGAAAATTATTTTTAAAGCTATGAAATTCTACTAAAAAATAAAAATAAATTATAAATAAAATAAAAATAAATAAATGTGTGACGTCACACATGGCCTGACCCCCCTCCCTCTGTCACAAACTGTCACACTTTCTTAAACCCCCCTCCCCCTCTGGAGCGTGACGTACTTTATGGACGGCCCCTTTTGTGCGCAGGAGACGAAGGTCACGAATGCGCGTATAATGGCAGATGCGGGAAAGCTGGTAAGTAGCAGAGGCATAAATTCAAATCACACATTGAGTGGGACAAAAGTTAAAACTTTCATGTATGCCAACCACGGCGCGATAAAAATTCTTAGTCCGTCTCTGTCTTCTGATGGTTACAGAAATGATTGATTGATTGATTGATTGATTGATTGATTGATTGATTGATTGATTGATTGATTGATTGATTGATTGATTAGCTGTATAATCTCCGTCCGTCTGCGTAGGGCGGGCACCAGCCTAGAAACGAATGCGACGTTGAAGACATCTAGCGGAGGAAAATTAATGTCGATGTTGTCTGCTGATAACAAAAATTTCTCATAAATGAGTTAAAATTCTGTTTTATTAAGGGTTGTTGATTAAATATATATTGACGCCCAAACGTTATTTGGAACTGTATCATTAGTAAGTGTGCAAATTGTTTTTAAATCATGCAAAGACTAAAGTTTGTTTGTTTGTTTACGTTGTGCGTTGTGCAATACTACTCGGCCATTTGTGTGGCGCTGATTCGAGTTAGTGTCGTCAGTTCTCGAATTATTTTTACAATTGCTATTTCAAACTTTAGGTGTCGCGTGCTTAATCGTCTTTTGTTGAATTCTAAACCTGAGAACCTGCGGAGAAATCTGCGATATGTTGTTCTAAACTTCGTAATTGACGACCTATTTTTAGAGTGAAAATTTCTTGTTCTGTAAGCCTTAATCAGTCGAGTTCTACAAATTAAGTTATCAGTATTTTATATCAAGTTGGCAACTTTGCATGTGTGAAATGCGTTCATATTACTAAAGGAATTTTTCAGCAACACCATGGCATGTAGAATCTTGTGTAAGTTAGTATTCCAGGTCTTTGAAAGGGATTATATAAATGGTGACATACACATATACAGTTTCTGTTCATAGATTTTTGAGCATCATGTACTGGCCTACAATGTCAGAATCACCCGTGCCACGCCCCTCGAGCGTTGGTAGCACGCAGAGTGGCAGCAACGTATCGACAAAGGCAACTTCATCGCGTGGCAAGAACGACTTCTGCGTTGGGGAGGAGCTGAAGATTGCTGTCAACATTGCCCTAGAGAGATTCAGACTTAGCGAGGATCAGAAAGGTCAAGACCACATCACAGATTCCATACATATTTAAAGTCTCTTATTCAATTTTTTGTTTAATATCATCCAGCATCCAGTTAAAATCCAGAATACCATGAACAAAACTAAACTAGTACATAGCATTATTAGATTATCTTGACCATAATCGAATGTAACAACTTTTGTAGTGCCATTGCAATATGTGGACAATTATGTAGTCAATTTTTCAACCTCTTGGTAGCTCTGAAAATATGATAGTGTAAGCGGAATGTGTCACAGCCCTTTGTGACTAGTATTCCAGCAAGCATCTATGTAGCCAGTGGTTAAAGTGGTTTGGGTAAACAGTGAAACAAAGAAAAGTTACCAGGGTTCCACTGCATTGTGATCAGTGGGAACACCATTCCCACGCGGTGCCACCCACTTTAAATGCTCTGTGTAGCAGGTAAAAATGTATCTATTGTTTGCGCTGCTTACTTTGTGTTTTGCATGGTATTTCATTCAGAGCTGGAGTTTCCATCATCACTGACATCTAGCGAACGAGCATACATTCATAAACTCAGTCAGTCGTATGGACTGAAGTCCAAGAGCAAAGGGTTTGTAGTATTATGCCTCTTTCAGCCGCTTGTATTATGAGGATGTATAAATTGCATTTTGTAGACGTTTTTACCATTCTGTAAAGGTTTGTGTATTAAGAAAAGAGACACATGTGATCTGTCAGTTATACAAATTTAACCTCAGAGTGACTTTTTGACATTTTGTGGAATGTTATGTAAGTTGTGCATAAATTTATTAATTTTTGTATTTATGCATCATTTGTTAATTAATTAATTTGCTAAGCACCACTATCTAACGACAGTATCGGTTTATGGTTTTGAGCATTTGTGTGTATGAGGGACTTGCTCGGGGTCCGTACTCAGCAATCATCTAAGGGGAGTAGGTTCTAGCCCTCACAAGATGTTGCAAGGTAAGCGCTCAGACCAATCAGTGATGCTAGTTTATCGGTTGCTCCAATATAAATCCTGTTAGTTTTAATTCCAGTCGTAGGCCTATATAATGTACAGTAATATTATTAAGTTAGACTTTAAAACTGTTTGTAATATTGCATCTTTTTCTACTGGTATTGTGCTACTTTGTTCTAAGCATTGTTGTTTTAAAAACTCTGAGCGTCTGTCTTGAACTAGTAGAGATTTCTTGCTTTTTAATTACTTACAAGATATACACACTGTACCTACTATGAATGTGTGTAGTAAGGGAGCAAGTCGCTACCTGACAGTGGCAAAGAAGGATGGTGTCCAGTCCCTTCAGTCTGCTGCTACGTTTCACCTAGTTCGAAACTCACGTCAGCAAATCTACAGTCTCCTGCAGAGGTGTCCACTGACGGCCAAAGAGCGCCAGGAACTGCAGCAGCGTCTTGAACGTAACCAGTACAATGAAGGTTGGTCCTGAGTTCTATGTGATCATTCATTCATTCATTCTGGAGATTTATATAGCGCCCCTTGAAGAAATCTACTCAGCCCAGCCCAGCCACGGCAAAAGAAAAAAGACGAGTGATTTATCAAACCCATTTTGATTGGTCAAAGGCAGCAAACGCAGCTCCGATGGTAGGTCATTCCAGATGGAGGGGCTTACCACCGAGAAAGACTGCCTAGCAGTCAAGCGAGCCCGTGGAATTAGAAGTTGCCCCGTCGTCGCGGAGCGAAGCGCCCGACACGCTACAATGTCGGACTGGGCGGCAGAGATCGCGCAGGTAAGATGGATCATGTGTAATGATGTTATCTCATTTGCTCATTTTTACCAACTGTGTTCTTTCTTTAGTTTGTTTCGTGTTTTGTAGTGTTACAGCGCTGATTATGCATTAACATTTTCAATGCGCTACATGATGATGATGATAATATAAGTCTGTATTATTTGACTTCACTGATTTAGGTCGGGAGTGCCACTGATGAGTTTGATTGAAGTGTCACTTTATGAATGTCACATTATAATTACAATTACAATCTCTTGTTATGTGCTATATGTTGGGCACTGTTGCTGATTGCTTAGAGGACGGTTTCGAGCTTCCCTAAGGTGGTGACTGTGTAGGGACCTTGAGTAAGTCCTTCGTCCCTCATGCACAATTGCTCAGCACCATCAATGCTCTATCATATAGTCTACACTTCAGAACTTTGGAGGGCAGTTTAACCCTTTCAACCCGGCATTCCCAGGCATCATGGTTTCTCGGGTTGAAAGGGTTAATTACAGTTGTATTGTCCTGCATTTTGTGTTAATTGTGTAAACTATCTTTTTTATGTGCTACATTTTCTGTGCTGTTGGTTCAGGCTTGATGAAAGAAATGGGAAAGACGACGACAGGGCGCCTGAATAACGGTGTTCCTCAGGTGCCACCCCCAAAGCAACCGTCTGACCTGACCTCATTTCAGCAGACGCTACCCATTTACATGATGAGGGAATCAATCACTAAGGCAATCAACGACAACCGAGTTCTACTTGTGGCCGGGGAAACGGGATCGGGAAAAACAACGCAGGTACAACGCGTTCCAGTCGGATTACATTACACGATACATTACATTCTTGACCTGGCTGAGGGAGAGGACTGGCCAACCACCCTCATATGCTAAGGCTAAGAAAACTTAGCATGCTGGACTGTGAATCCGGGGGTTAGGGGTTCAAATCTGCACCATGGCAGAAAAATGTTTTAAGATTGTCATCCTTTTGCACCCGTAGCAAATTTAGCTATTAGGTGGGTAGGAAGGAGACTGGTTTCACACCCTGGTATACCAGTGTTAAGAAAAATGAAGCATCTCGCATTTCATTCTCTTGACTGTCTTTCGGAGTTACTTCATAGAACTACTTTAAACTTCATTTGTGTTTGCTTGCTGTTAGGTTCCTCAGATGATTCTTGACGACTGCCATGCGCACGGTCGGCCATGTCGTATCTTCTGCACCCAGCCACGTAGACTGTCTGCCCTGAGCGTGGCTGAGCGTGTGGCTGCAGAAAGAGGCGAGAAGATCGGTCAGACAGTCGGCTATCAGATAAGACTGGAGAGCAGGTCAGTTACTTTGCATCACAATTTATTATTATTATTATTATTATTATTATTTTTTTTTTTTTTTTTTTTTTTTTTTTTTTTTATAATTGTAGAAAATTGTCTGGAAAGGCCCTACTCAACTATCTCTTGACCGGCGAAAGTGCCCCCAAAAGCCACTGATTTATTATTATTATTATTATTTATTATTATTAAATATATTATTATTTACAACTATTTTTAATGTGAATCGAAGGCACGGGTTTGTCATGGGAAGTGCAGTTAGATATCAAGATGTTTGAAGGCCAATGAGAGATAGTGAGTTTTGAGGCATTTCTTGAAAGAAGAAAAGGAGTTTGAGCAACGGATAAACATTGGTAGTCCGGTTCCATTCTTTGGGGCAGCAACACCGACTGCACGAAAGCACATGACAATGCTACATCGAGGCTCAACCAAAAAACCATAACCCAAGATCGCAGACTGAGGGGCGGGATACATGAGGAAACTAGTGGTAGGTTGGTGTGCTTGTTGTAAAGGTTTTATAGGTTGTCTTGAGTTGAGAGATGAGTTTCCTTAGTGTTTGTGTTTACGAAACCCATTTTACAATACTTTTCCCTAGGACGTGAGCAGTGCCTTCGAGAGGAATACTGAGTGTGCTGTGATAATGTTCAGTTATACATGTATGGTACACGGGACCTTATTTTTCTAATCTGATCTAATCTTATGGCTTCTATAGCACCATCATAAGTCATCAATGGATGGTGGCTTCAAGGGAAATCACTATAGGAAAACAACAATACATTGGAGAAGCCAGGTCAAAATCCAATAGGTTTATGGCAGCAATTAATTTTTGAAATTTAAGTTTTGCAATTCATCAATTAATTTTTGAAATTCGTCAATTAATTTGTTTAAATTTGTCAATTGATTTTAAAATTCATTAATTATTCTTTGAAATTCATTGTTCTTTTTGCTGCAGAGTATCACCAAAGACGCTTCTGACGTTCTGCACTAACGGCGTCCTTCTTAGGACGTTAATGGCTGGTGAACAATCGCTTGCCACCGTAACTCACGTCATTGTTGTAAGTATCGAAACTGCTCGCTTGAAAGTCATTTAGTTAAATATTGGTTTTGTGCTGTTAGGTCGGAGCTCCTTGGATGGGTCTTCCTCGTGTAGAGGCGCTATATAAATCTGTAATTACAATTACAATTGCTTTCAAGCTGGTTACGTATTTCTATATATATATATATATATATATATATGTATGTAGGCTTGTATGTAGACGCTATTATACTGTACTTGAAATGTGTATTAGGAGGAATGGCTAATAGCAGAATTTCTGGTTTCTAGGATGAGATTCACGAAAGAGACAGATTCAGTGATTTTCTGCTCATCGTTCTACGTGAAGTTCTACCAAAGATGAAGAACCTGAAACTGGTTCTGATGAGTGCAGCTCTCAACATTCAGATGTTCTCAACGTACTATAACGGCTGCGTCATCATGAGCGGTGAGCCACAGTTCACCTTCTGACATATCAGTTTTAGTGCAGATGAGCTTGTAAGTGTGGTAGGGGGGTATGTTTGGTATTTACTGCGTCTGTAATCCAGGCAAGCCCCCCGGCCCCTCCCCCCCATTTGAGTTGTGTAAGGACCCTGGACAAGTTGTTCGCACATGATCTCGTCATGCCTCGGACTCTGCTTTACCAACCTTGCATTCCTAATTAGTGCCAAAAAAATAAGTAAGCATCTCTAGCTTTTGTGAAGTGAATGTAGAACTGTGGTTTCACGGTTGGTGTATTTCCTTTTGCATCATTAAATAAGTAAACAAATTAATCGAACAAACCAAAATTAGTTGGTTAACCAATTTTAATCGATTAATTGCTTGTTAAAATCGTTAGCCCTGGTTTTTTGTAATTTGTAATCATGAATTTATTTAGGACCACTTCTAGAGAAACTTATTGCAGGCCACTCTCAACTTCACAGTGCAAACCATGATTTAATAGAATGGTTTCAAATGCTTTCTGAAAGAGGTCAACAATGGCCAAAGATTGCAAGTCACAACCGTAACAATAGATTTGTGAGCTGTTAATATGTTTAACACTTTGCATGCAGTGGTTATACAGACCCATGTACGACCGAGTTACCACATGGCATATGTAGCTAGCATGTGGTGCCTAAATATTTCTGAGCCTCTGATTTTTGGTGGTTGCACTGCCTGCGTTTTATAACTAGCAATGATTGTGTTTATTCTTTAGTGCCAGGACAGCTTTTTGATGTGCAAGAACAGTTCCTGGAAGATGTCATCAAATGGTTAGCTTTGCTTTCTTCTTAATTATGGGCAGTTGTTGTCATTATCAAGTCTGGTAGCACTTCTGAGTACAATAGTTGTAATGAGTAACTTCTATTGTGCTGGTGTCTATTGTGCAAGGAATCAATCAATGGCACATCAGAACCAAGCCATAATCAGGTCAGTATCCCGAAGATCAGTCCATAAGACGTAAGACAGAGAGGCAGCCTATAGTGGCTAAGCAAGATGAAAGAGGTCAGTTTTAAGTTGAAAGCCAAATGTCGCAAGCGACTGAGTAGATCAAACAGACACTTTAACAATGAGAGTGTGCTAAAAGCGACTGGGAAACCAGTGCAGCTTGTCGTTAAATTGTTAACCATTGATTAATGCATTGTGCATTATGATACAGAACAATAATTTCCTGCAAATCGACCAGATAAGAAGTGCTCAGATAGGGGAGTTTATGTTCCGATATGATCGTGGCCTCCTACCTCCAGTATTTAATAAGTTTTTTCGTCACACTTCGGACATCCACTCCCACATGACTAGAACGTCTAATCTGTACCACAAACCTTTTGCCCACACAAATACCCGACTATTCTCTGTCAGATATATAGGGGCATCAACTTGGAACGAGATTCCACAGTCTATTAGGGAACTCCCAAATTTATGCCTCTTCAAAAGAGGGCTGCATCACTTTTTAATTGGAAATGACTGACCCAGGGCTCCCAAGAACCTTTTTGATACAACAGCAGTTACTTATCCACCCCATCCACATGTTTAAAATGTTTGAAATTAACATGTTTAAAATGAGTTTAAATGTGAGCCTAAGTTAATTGTGTCATAGATATTCACACAAATTGACTGTTGACCTAATATGTGTGTTGCTGAGTCATTAGTTAAGATTTATCGTTTTGTTGTTTAATACGCTTAGTTTCAGACCAGTTAAATACATTGGCTTTCCTCATGAGGCTGTACTGCAACCTTAGGGGGCCCTACTTAGCGGGGCCGTAAGACCCTTTCAGGGTCCCCTGTGTGACTCTACTTTCCCATTGATTGTGTACTACTGTTGTTTGTTGGTCACCAAATAAATGATTTGATTTGATTTGAATAGAAGTTTTCCTGTTTAGTTTATTTATCTGGGAGTATCTTTGACATGCTGACCGCTTCTAGGAAAAGTTCAGGATTTGTAGAATAGATTATTCTGTAAGTTGTTGCCCTTTTCTTTTTTGCAGGACAGGATATACAAACAAGGAAATGGAAAAATGCAAGCTGGAATTGTCTAAAGGTATGAAGTAGCTATAAGGTGTGAATTGGCTAAATGTGTGAATTGGCTAAAGGTGTTAATTACTGGTAGCTAAAGGTGTGAATTAGCTAGAGTGTGTGAATTGGCTAAAGGTGTGAATTGGCTAAAGGTATGATATGTCAGAAGCGTGTTACAACGTTATGATCTGGAGCCTGTCAAAAATAGAATTTAAAGAATATAACATCATCGTAACACAGGTTTATGGATGTTGTGTTATGTTGATGCTTTTCTGTAAAGCTCAAGGAAAGTTTGGATTCACGTTAGAAATAATCTGAAATTAACTATCTGATGAAATCTGTCTGTTATCTTATGATTTATTCTGTGCCATTAATAGTAGTTTCTCTTTGAGGACACCGTTTCATAACAAAGATCATTGCTTTTACTTGATCATTGCTTTTACTTGATCTTTTACTTGATCATTGCTTTTACTTGATCATTGCTTTTACTTGATCATTGCTTTTACTTGATCGTTGCTTTTACTTGATCATTGCTTTTACTTGATCATTGCTTTTACTTGATCATTGCTTTTACTTGATCATTGCTTTTACTTGATCATTGCTTTTACTTGATCATTGCTTTTACTTGATCATTGCTTTTACTTGATCATTGCTTTTACTTGATCTTTTACTTGATCATTGCTTTTACTTGATCATTGCTTTTACTTGATCATTGCTTTTACTTGATCATTGCTTTTACTTGATCATTGCTTTTACTTGATCATTGCTTTTACTTGATCAGCTGCCAATCTCCAGAAGAACCTCGATAATTGGTTCAGCAAACAGCTGTCGAACGTAACCATCAGCGACGATGATGCCTTTGGGTCAGTCTCTTCATCTGGTCGCCATCTCTCCGACCGAAGCCAGCTCAGTCAGGAATGTCTGATGCTGACGGAAGGAGCTTCGACTGAGGTTTGTATCAGGAGTACTCTCGAAGGACTAAGTACTAAGTGAGTAATCTACACTCCTCCTTCAGAGGTATGGTCCTGAAGTGAGAAATAGTAATAATTTTGTTCAAAACTAAGGCACAGGGTTGGTTTGCACAGTAGTCAGCATGTATTATTATACTCCTTTATTGAAATATTTAGTTGACAAACTGCAACTTAGTACAAAAAGAAAAAACATGTCTTATAGGCTAATTATCTTCTATGTCTGATAGATCTAGTGGAATAAGGTGCTGCCTGACTGTCAGTTTTGGTCGTGAGCTCTCTCTAGGGATCCGTTTACAGAGTCAAATGTCAACGAAGAGGTCAGAGGTTAATTTGTTTTTAGAGTTCAACTCCACTTGCACCCCTACCTAACTCAGCTAGAATGAGTACTCTGGTGATGGGAAGATAAGAAGGCAAGGAAAAAGAATGGCCGACCTCTGTCGTATGCAAAGGCTAAGAAAATGACGTAGCTAACACTTCATGTCCATGGCTGCCTCTCAAGGCTAGCCTAAGGGACTGTTTTTATGATCTAATGGTGGGCTTCCTTTGATGTGTGAACAGGTGGTACCAGAGAAGGAAGAGCTGGAGCCACATCTGGTGCAGGAGATGGACCAGCTGCTGACGGCCGCTTGGCTGACGGGAAAGGATGACATCTTCTCACAGATCTTTCTTCTCATACTAAACGAAAATGTCTCAGGTTAGAAAAGTTCAATGTTACAGGCAGCAAGACACATTCCTGTTACAGATGTTACAGCTCTTGTGTAACTGTAACACAGATTACAGATCTTGTGTTACTTTAATACAGATTACAGATCTTGTGTTACTGTAACACAGATTACAGATTTTGTGTTGCTGTAATAGATTGCAGATACTGTTACTGTAATAAAGATCACGCTACATTACTGTAGCACAAATTACAGCTCATGTGTTACTGTATTAGATTACAGATTTTTTTACTGTTACTGTAATGCAGATTACAGATGTTACATTATTATGGATCATGTTACTGTTACTGATATACATATTACTGATTTTGCACGACTGTAGCACAGATTATAGATCATGTGTTACAGTAATGTGACAGTGAACTACCCTGCAGCATGTTTGGATTATTATTATTATTACAAACATTTTTAACACGTGCAAGGTCACACAGAAATGCCAATCGGAGGGATGAAGAAATATGAATCAGATGTATGTATGATGTACGTACGATGATGTGTATTGTACAAAACGACATATTTAACATCATGAGACATATTTTTTCTTTATTTTTTCTGTTACGCGCATTCGTGCAAGATTTCCATTTTGTTTATGCGCGCTATAAATGACAGTTTAATAATAATAATAATAATAATTGATGATCTGTTCCTTTGTTTGCTTAGTTGATTACATCCATTCGGAGACGAGCGTAACTCCGCTGATGGTTGCTGCTGGCCGTGGCTTTCTTGGAGTTGTTGAGCAGCTGCTCAACATGGGAGCCAACATAGTGACACGCTCGAGCAACGATTGGCAGGCGCTCGACTGGGCCCAGAAGTATGAGCAACACGATGTTGTGGAACTCCTCGAGGCTCACATGTTAGTTGGAACTCTGTCTTGTTCAGTCCATCTATCTAATCATGCATTCGTCCGTCCATGTTTCCTTCCTTCTATCCATCATTGATTTATCTATTCATCTAACATTGCATAATTTATGATATACACATGCATCCATCCATTAATCCATTAATCCTTCAGTCTATCCAACCTTCTTTGGTTGGTGCTTTTCTTCCATTCATCAATGCATCAACCATCTGTCCATCCATACATCCAACCATTCTTTCATCTATCCACCCATCCAACCATTTGTACGTCAGTCTGTCTATCCTTCCATCTATCCATCCATCTATAGATCCAACCACACATGCATCCATCCATCCTTCAATCCAGTCAAACCTTGCATCTATCCATTGATACATGTCTCCATCATCTCATCCATCCTTCCATCAGTTCATCCATCAATTGATCCATCTATCCAGCCACCCATCAATCCCTCCCTCTCTCCATCAATCCCTCCTCCCTCCATCCACCCATCCTTCCCAGTGGCGGCACTACACCAGGGCAAGCCAGGGCAAATGCCCTGGTAAAAAAGCCTTTGCCCTGGTCGTTGCCCTGCCAGAATTTTTGCCCTGCCGAACATTTATTCGGGCAAAAACCGCCCCTGCACTGGTTACTTGTATGACTGCCCTAGCTATGCCCTGGTAAAAAAAATGTCTGGCGCCGCCTCTGATCCTTCCATCCATTGGTCAATGATCTTAATCATCACCTTCCTGTATCTGCATTGTTACCTCTCAGGTGTAGTACCTGACTCGTTAGTCTCTTGTTCGGTTTCTTACAGAGCCGCAATGGAACAGGGAGGACAGGATGAGATGGTCCTCGTGAAGCAGTCGTCCGTTCTGTCACCAGAAGACAAGGAACTGCTCAACATCTACCATCACAGCTTTGATGATGACAAAGTCGACATCGATCTCGTCGTCTGTCTTCTATACAAGATCCACTCACGACCTCAGAATGGTCGGTTCATTTTCGGACGCTGATGACTAGTACTAATGCATTCCAAGTACCATAAGTTTCTCTTTGTTTGATGTGGTTTTATTGTATTAGGTCAGGAGCACCTCTAAGCAAATTCTGAAACCCTGGCAGGGATTGAACTCCAATATCTTAATTGATTGATGACTCATCACACCATTACAATATTTTGCACCTGAACAGATTTACTAAGGCAGCACTATAGAGGGATTCAGCTACGTACAATGCCTTGTATTTGTAACTGTAATCCGACATTTATAAAGCGCTACAAGAAAAAACTCATCAGTGGCGCTCCTGATCCGAACCAGTGAAATTACTGTTGAATAAAACAGATTTCAGGGCTTGCGAAACTGTGGAAGGGACAAACTGAGGAGCACAAGCTACAGGTTTATGAGTATTAAATTGTTTGGATCTTTGATCATGTTAGTACAAATCAGTAATGAAGTTATTTATTTATTTATTTATTTATTTCAGAAAATTTATATAGCGCCCCTTCAAGGATGCCTACTCAGAAGCGCTCCCAGCCCAACCCCGGTCGAACAGGACAGTCTTAAGAGAACTGAGAAATGAGGCAGAGTGACCAGCAGGTGTCAACCGAAGCATGGTAGGGAGCCCATTCCAGGTTGAAGGGCCCGCCACGGAGAAGGCGCGACGCTGCCTAAGAGCAGTCCGCGAGCGAGGAACAATGAGCTCAGCCTGTGCAGCCGAGCGGAGAAAGCAACGACGCTGGACGCATGTGGTGGAGCAGCAGAGCTCCCGCAAATACGGAGGGGCCAGACCCTCAATACAGCGCCGGACCAAGACAGAGATTCGATACACAATACGCTGTGGGTAAGGAAGCCAGTGGAGCACGTCCCTCATGTATTCAGAAACCCGCCCAAACCTCAGAATGCGGCCAACAAGGCGGGCGGCAGTGCGCAGGACCCTATTCAGGGACCCGGTCCGGCAGGCAGGAAGTCCATCATAAATGGCGCTACAGTAGTCGAGCCGTGAGACTACAAAAGCATGGACCAGCGTCGACGCTGCGCTAGGAGACAGAGAGCGGGAGATTACCTTGAGCTGTCGAAGCTGATAGTAACAGCTGCGGCAGAGAAGATTTATGTGACGCGTAAATGTGAGTTCCTGGTCTAGGGTGACTCCCAGGTCACGAACTGAGGTTGAGAAGGTGAAGTTGGGGTATTTCAAGGCAAGTGAGGTTAGGTCTATTTTAGAAAGCTGCTGGGGTGTGCCAAGCCAAATAAGCTGAGTCTTAGTCGGGTTCAGCCGCAAGCGGTTTGAGGACATCCAGGACTGCAGGACTTCATCTGTGTTCATATTTTACAACTGTATTTGATACTGCCCTCCCTCCAAAGTTCAGATGTGCAAACATGACTATGAGAATGCATCGATGGTGCTGAGCAATTGTACTTGAAAGACTTGGCCAAGATCCCTACACCAATGCAGTGAGGTTCAAGAACTTGCATTGTAAGCCGAATGCTCACTACAATTTGCCATATGTACAGTTATTGTTTTGTGCTTTTGAAGGTGCCATTCTGGTGTTTTTACCGGGTTATGATGAGATCGTGACTTTGAGAGACAGAATTCAAGAGGACAAAAGATTCTCAGACAGCAGCAGGTAGCAGTTAGACTGTAATATTCTCTTTATGTTTTTATTTAGATGTTATATAGCACCTTTACCTATAGTTAAGCATCAGCGGATGGTAATTTTAGCAGTTACATGCTAGTTACACTGAAAACTTGTTATTTTGCTGCATATGGGAGCTATATGAAGGCCTTATATTATATGGAGGTAATTTATTTAGCTTATATAGCTGAACTAATGTTGGGTACCTTGTGTATGACCGTCTTACAGATCTGTATTCATGTGAAGCATGTTATAATGAATCTCTGGTGTACTTGCTATTAAAGAGTCCTACACAGTTTTAGACTTGCAAAGTGCATAGTACCAGTAGCCCTGAATAAGGCGGTCAAGCAGGGATGAAACTTTAAACTGAGTGAGTTTGTTATGAAACAAACAGGTTTTGGAATGAATAGTTTATGGAACGAGTAGGTTATGGAATGAATTGGTTATGTTTTCTATTTGTGAATTGTTGGTGTTTTAGATATATTCTGTACTTACTGCACTCCCAGATGCAGTCTTCCGATCAGAAACGCGCATTCAAGAATCCTGGACCCGGCGTACGAAAGATTGTAAGTGTGCTGGATTCATTTTTGACCAACAGTGGCAAAGAAGTGAGGTTGTTGATATTGAAGTATTTTGACACAGTATGAAACTTAAGATCTGTTTCAAGTGGTTTTGACACATAGTACGGAACCTACGATCTGTTGGAAGTGGTTTTAGCACATATTGCGGTTGGTCCAAAATGGGAAAAAACAAGAAATTTCTTTTAGTGATATCCTCACTGCACTTAAAAAGCAAATCGCTGTGTTTGAGTCCATTTTTGTATAATATTTTTGTTCAATCACAGCGTGTTGTGGTGCGTAAATCCGCTGGTTAATTGGCTGTGCTTCTAACTAAATTTGTGGTTCACCCTGATTGGATGGAGCAGTCACAGTCAGCAACAAGAGTCAACCTCATTGGCTAGATGGTCATCGAGATCATTACATGGTTATTGATTGGTGGTTTGATTCTTGATAGATTCCTGATGTGATTCTGTTCTGTTTTAGATTCTTTCCACAAACATTGCCGAGACAAGTGTGACGATCAACGATGTTGTGTTCGTCGTGGACTCAGGAAAAGTTAAAGAGGTACAATAACAGCCTCTGTGTTGAACGTGTGACTGAACTCATGTTGCTGTGTGGATCAAAATTATTTTTGGCTCTGATATCTTGTAATTTAGTGAGCTCAGCCTGATTTCATCATCGACTTGGGGCCATGATTGATCTTTTCAGAGCTGGCAGGTGTCGGCCGGGAATCGTTTATCGCTTGTTCAGCCGAGTCCGTAATTGAAACTTCTGGAGACAGTGTTGACCTCTTTGAAAGTGTAGAAAAAATTGCATTTCAGCTCTTCAATGTCTCTGCCTTCCATGATACTTTTGTTCTGTCAGAGGTTGATGAGCTGTACAAGGAACAAATGAGGCCATGGCCTAGGGCAGTACATTCCAGAGGGTGGTAAAACTTAGCATTACAAGAATGGCGATGACAATGATGGCATTGGTGATAAAGATGATGGTGATGGTGATTATGATGGTGATGATGATGGTGGTGGAGGTTGAGGTGATGATGATGATGATGACGATGTTGATGGTGATGATGATGGTGATTGTGATCATGATGGTGATCGTGATGATGATGATAAGTCAGATGTGGACTGACTGTTGTGTTTCTGGTTATAGAAATCCTATGATGCTCTTACGTCTGTGTCAATGCTGAAGTCACACTGGATATCGAAGGCAAGTGCCTTGCAGCGGAAAGGCAGGTAGGAAGACGGCAATGAATTCGGTCAAACGGGTAGCATCTTTTGCATTGGATAAAGTATATTTATCCCGGTAGTTGGTCCTAAATTACTTGGCAATGTAATTCCACTTATCTGAGCATCATTTTCTTACAGAGATGTGTAATGAACTTCAGCACTTTAGTGGACTACTGGGCACGGCACTCTTGAGAGGGACTTTAAGACCTCTGATACTTGTTTGCAAGATACATGCCACCATCCGCAGGAGTTTTAAAGTATCCTTAATTTTATTCCACTTGTGATGCACAGATGGTATCTTTGTTCCTGTTTGATCTTTCAGAGCTGGTAGGTGTCGGCCGGGAATCGTTTATCGTTTATTCAGCCGAGTCCGTTATGACGGCATGCCAGAGTACCAGGATCCAGAAATCCTCCGATATCCACTCCAGGTCGGCTTTTCCAAATATTCAGCAAGATAATTTCAAAAAATTAAATGTGATGATTGCTTTTTGATACCTATCTAGCTTGGTGCTTTTGTAATTGTAATCTGACATTTATAAAGCTCCACTTCAAGAGGAAACTCATCAGTGGCGCTCCTGACCAGAACAAGTCAAGTTACTGTCAAATATACAGACTTCAGTCTTAAGTTAAAGAAGATGAGTTTTAAGTTAAAGGGAGATGAGTCTTAAGTTGAAAGAGGTGAATCTTAAGTTAACCCTTTAACGACGAGCGTGTGCTAAAATGTATGTGAAACCATAGGCAGCTCGTCATTAACCCTTTAACGACCACACAATTTTTTCCAGCTACCCCCTGACGACCGCACATTTTCCGCAAAAACGGCCAAAGAATAAAAAAATTTGAACTTGCTCTATCTCTGTCAGTTTTTAACATATAGACATACGGTAAAACCATTCTTTAGGATTTTATCTCCTCTTTCCATACCTACGTCTAGGGTTTGGACAAAATATTTGTTGAGGTACCCAAAGTTACCCCAAACCGAACCTCCCCAATATCTGACATATTTTCATCTTCAAGACAGTCTACAACAAAATTTTCAGCGACAACATATGTTATGTCAGCACATAAAATGTGCAGAAATTGTTTCCAGATAGCATGAAGAAAAAATCTTTCAAATATTTTGAAAACTCAAGGAGATACAATTTCTTTAGTATTTATACCATAGTCGCACAAATTTGCGTGATTTAAATGCCAGTTTTGATTGGCTGTTTTTAATATACTGAGGTGTTTTTCCGGAAATCCCAAGACGTCATGTGGCTCGAAATTATACGTAGGATCCAAAACTAATAAGTATTCATAAATTTATATCGACCACGAAACGATATAAGGCTAAAAATGACGAGAACCGCCCAGTACCATTCGGTACCTTCCGGTCGGATGCCTGTCTTGTACCATTCACTACCTTCCGGTCGGGAAAGGGTTAAAGGGTTAAAGGAGATGAGTCTTGAGTTAAAGGGAGATGAGTCTTAAGTTAAAGGGAGATGAATCTTAAGTTAAAGAAGATGAATCTTGAAATTAGGCCTAAATGACGTGAAAGAACTAACAGAATGTAAAATAGTGGAAGCTGTCTGAAGGAAACTACTGGAAGCTGCCATTTTACACAGTTCTGATACGCATTCATGTTATGTTATCCATGGTTGTATATTTTGTAGGAGTTATGTCTGCATACAAAGCTTTTGGCTCCGAACAATTGTCTGATAGCAGACTTCCTGGCTAAAGCGCCTGAGCCACCGGCGTTTCTCATCACCCGCAATGCTGTGCACCTTCTCAAGGTAGGCCTCGTTTAACTGAGACGAAATTGCTAGTCCTGCATGTACAATTGCTCAGCACCATCGATGTTCTATGGTATGGTCGTATGTGCACTTCTGAATTTGGAGGGAGAGCACTATCAAATACAGTTGTATTGTATTGTATAAATGTGCACCTGTCATTATAGTTGCACTTACTTATAAGAGTTGATGTCAGATGAGATACTCTGGTACCTGTTGCAGCAAATTGATGCACTGGATCCCTTTGAAGATCTGACTGAACTCGGTCATCATCTGGCCGATCTGCCAGTCGAACCACGCTATGGAAAGATGATCCTCTATTCGGTGGTTCTCAAGTGTCTCGATCCGATCCTCACGATTGCCTGTGCACTAGCTTACAAAGATCCATGTGAGTACATAAGAAACTCCTTATTACACCCTTCACTATAATGCGAATTTCAACATAATGTGGTCGGGAGCATGGACCCCAAATTTAGCTCAGTTGTAGAAACTGACAAAGACAGCATTATATCAAGTGTCTGGTATATCAATCTTCTTATCATTGCATGATCTCTGTAACTTGTCTCTGTAGACATTCAAATCGCAGCTCAAGATCTGTATCATGGAGTGCTATATAAATCTCCGTAATGAATGAATGAATGAATCATATGACTGGATCTGATTTTTGAACTTATGTACTGCACCCTGTTCTATGGCCTTGGCTCTGTTATGATGCTATAAATCATATTATTATTATCATTATCAATTGCGAAATCTTGCATTATCTCGACACAATATGAATGTAATTGTAATTTCCTGTGTGACTAGTCTTACTGCCTGCCCATCCGTACCAGAAGAGAGCGGCTGCCATGTCTCGACGGAAGTTTGCAGCTGGAACATTCAGCGACCACATGGCTCTGCTCAGAGCCTTCCAGGTACAAGGAGTGTTTGGTGTGGCTGTGAAATTCTGGATCTTAGAATGTAAATGTAAACTTTTGGAATATCTACTATTTTGTTTTTTTGATATTTCGTTTATTTAATACTTAAGGTATGGTCGTCATGAATGGCTCTGATATCCAAAAAATTTTAAGTGCTGGGTAAAACAATGTTTTCTCAATTAAAGTGGTTTTATTTCTACTACTTCTATTTCTCTGTTTGCATTTGTGGATTACATGCAGATAGGCTGATGAACTCCACTTTTGTATGTAGGGTTGGCAGAAAGCTCGAGCCGAGGGATGGGAGAGGTCTTTCTGCGAACGCAATCTGCTGTCATTTTCCACGATGGAGATGATTGTTGGAATGCGGTCAGTTAGTGATTAATATTGTTTTATATTTCCAGTCAGGTATTAGGCATGAAAGAAGGAATTGAAATCAATCGGCAGTGCAGGAGTTGTATCTGAAATGCGTATAACTTGACAATATTTGGCAGAGGAAAAGCACTAAATGATAATTCCATTTTAGTTTCTTATTGTTGTAATTGTTTTTGTCATTGTTGTTCAGATGCTAAGAATTAGACAGCAAGCACAGTTTTGATAGGCATAAATGCTTTTGGCTTCCTGAATAGGTGCAGGAAGACAGTTCCAGGCACATGGACCAGCAGCCCGAAAGGCCCGATCACCCATTTTAGTTTTAGTTATTGTCACGAATACATCAGTGGACTTTGATGATCACAGCCAATCTTTCTGTATACTTAAATCACCTTAAATACAAATCTTTCCCTAGGCACAAAATCACCATAAATACAAAGTTGTCTCTATGCATGATATGACCTTAAACAAGAATCTTTATAATGCATGAAATGACCATAATGACAAATCTCTTTTAGCTAGTGGGATGCGACAAGAGTCTAACCTCGACTAAGACTGTCACTGAGTCTTTAAGCACATTTTGCTAATGTCCATCAGCTGAAATGATAGCTACAGAAGTAAATCTGAGAGTAAACAAAACCAATGAAACTAAATAAAAATAAATTAAAAAGTATGTTTTTATTTCATTAGCACGCAACTCTTGGGTCAGCTGAGAGCATCCGGATTTGTCCGAGCCAGAGGAGGGGGTGACATCAGAGACCTCAATTCCAATTCAGAAAACTGGGCTGTTGTAAAAGCCGCCCTCTGTGCCGGAATGTATCCAAACATCATACGGGTCGACCGCGAACGTTTCCAGCTTACAACTGCGTAGGTTTCTTATATTTTAAATACAGTGTTGACTGATTAATGCGAAGTCATTGGGGGAGGGGCCTGGATTATGATACGGCATATAAAGGGATGTGTAACAGGGTTAATGCTGAAAATAGTCAATATATGCTACACTGATGTGCAGGACCTTGGGGTTTGTTGACTGCAGACTGAAGGGCTATGCGACGTGATATTATGAGCTTTACTCTTTCATTTGTTACAACTCGTAATGAATTCATTGAGGTTAACATCGGAATTCCTCTGTCTTCTCTAGGATGTAGTAATGTTACATTGGCACAGTATCATGCAGGGCTGGAGATTGAGCAGATACCTTTGAAGAGAGTATTTGTGATATCTTTTATGGTGTATTATATTACGTCTAGCTACATAACGTAAGGTCTACTGCTATTGAAATTAGTAACTTCTATTGCGCCGGTGTCTAATGCACAAGGCATCAAGCGATGGCACACCAAAACCAAACATTTATCAGGTCAACGTCCAGAAGATCAGTCTGCTAGCAATTATCTGCTGTGTGTGTTTCTGAAGCAAAGAGAATAAAGTCCGTTTCCACAATACTTCGATTCTTGGCCCAGCACCCAACGAGGTTGGACCGAACAATCACAACATGGCAATCAACCGCTTGCCAACGGACTGGATTGCCTTCGAGGAAATGACGCGAATGCATCGGACCATCCAGGTCCGGTCCTGCACGGTGGTTTCGTCAGTCACCGTGGCGCTCTTTGCAGGTCCAGCCAAGCTGCCGTCAGATTCCGTGAGGGACGCTGAGAGTGCTTACCATCATGGTAAGTAGAGTCTTTCTCTCTTGGGTTGGTGTGCGACAGTCTAGAGGTTGGCATGATGGACTGTCAACCCAGAGGTTGTGGTTCATGTCTCTGACAAAAAGAAAGATGTTTCAAAATATCTATTCTACTTGTGCTGTCTAGCTGACCGTCGAGTACGGTCAAGCAATAGCGAGCCTGCTCCTCCATTAGATAGAATACAGCCTTTTTGGTTGTGGGCCCTCCACTTGGAATGGGCTCGTACTTGAGTTGCATTTGTTACCTAGGAATGTTGCGCCTACATTCTATAAGCTGCTGAAATCTTCATTTTTTAGCCATGGAGGGGAGCGCCTCCGAGTAGGTTAGTTGAAGGGCGCTATATAAATTTTTTGAATTAATGAATAGCAACAAATGGATTTGAAAGTTTATGCAATGCTATGGCTTTACAGAAATCTTCAGATTTTATTAGATTTAAATGATTTATTTATCCATGCATTCTCCTTGTTTTCTGTCCAGGCTCTTCGAGTGGCATGGGTGACAGTTCCATCAACAACAGCAGCGACAGTGACGGCGACGACAAGGACGACTCAAGTCGTGCGCTGCTTCGACTTGACGACTGGATCTCGTTCCGCCTCGATCCAGACGCATCAGCACTGATCATCCAGCTGCGTCAGAAGTGGCACTCCCTCTTCCTCCGTCGCATGCGCTCACCCACGAAGCTCTGGTCACAGTTCGACGAAAGCACGATCCGCACCGTGGTGTCGGTCCTGACGAACGAGGAACAGGCGCTTGGTCTTCAGCAACCGGCTGGAATCGGTCAACGTCCTAGACCGATGTCGACGGAGACCGTCGTGTCCTGTGGTGGGTCGCGACGCGGGTCGTGTGACGATCCGACGGTGTCGGGTACCGATGAAGCGGGACAAGGCTGGAGTGGACAAGATTTTGAGGGCAGGGTGGTGGGGGGTTTGTCACACCAGCAGCATCAACAGCCTCAGAAGGAGTCAGGTGAGTGGCTCTTGTTGTGTTGATCTACTCGTCTCGATGATAAGTCTGAAAAGAAAAGGAACTTACTAACATTTTCATTAGGATTGTACCTTAAGAAAATCAGGCTAAACATGTCAGAATATTTGGCCTAAAATGTGTGCACTGTTTACTGTTTATGGACTTTAGGCAAGTCCTTCACTCAAATTGCTCAGCACCATCCATTGATGTGGTGCTTAATAAATGTGGAATAATAATAATAATAATGATAGTGATAATGATTTATAATAATAATAATAATAATAATAATAATAATAATAATAATAATAATAATAATAATAATGATAGTGATAATGATTATAATAATAATAATAATAATAATAATAATAATAATAATAATAATAATAATAATAATGATAGTGATAATGATTATAATAATAATAATAATAATAATAATAATAATAATAATAATAATAATAATAATAATAATAATAATAATAATAATAATAATAATAATAATAATAATAATAATAATAATAATAATGATAGTGATAATGATAATAATAATAATAATAATAATAATAATAATAATAATAATAGTAATAATAATAATAATGATAATGATAATGATAATGATAATGATAGTGATAGTGATAGTGATAGTGATAGTGATAGTGATAGTGATAGTGATAGTGATAGTGATAGTGATAGTGATAGTGATAGTGATAGTGATAGTGATAGT
This sequence comes from Aporrectodea caliginosa, assembly GCA_020284085.1. Classification (NCBI taxonomy): domain Eukaryota; kingdom Metazoa; phylum Annelida; class Clitellata; order Crassiclitellata; family Lumbricidae; genus Aporrectodea; species Aporrectodea caliginosa. The sequence continues at coordinate 822,779 of JACEVL010000889.1, forward strand.
GATAGTGATAGTGATAGTGATAGTGATAGTGATAGTGATAGTGATAGTGATAGTGATAGTGATAGTGATAGTGATAGTGATAGTGATAGTGATAGTGATAGTGATAATGATAATGATAATAATAATAATAATAATAATAATAATAATAATAATAATAATAATAATAATAATAATAATAATAATAATAATAATAATAATAATAATAATAATAATAATAATAATAATAATAATAATATAGTGATAATGATTATAATAATAATAATAATAATAATAATAATAATAATAATAATAATAATAATAATAATAATAATAATAATAATAATAGTAATAGTAATAATAATAATAATAATAATAATAATAATAATAATAATAATAATGATAATGATAATGATAATGATAGTGATAATGATTATTATAATAATAATAATAATAATAATAATAATAATAATAATAATAATAATAATAATAATAATAATAATAATAATAATAATAATAATAATAATAATAATAATAATAATAATAATAATGATAATGATAGTGATAATGATTATAATAATAATAATAATAATAATAATAATAATAATAATAGTAATAATAATAATAATTATAATGAGAAGAAGAAGAGGAAGAAAAAGAATTTGTATTTTCCAGATAATTTTTTTATCTTGAGGGATCATGTGTACCCCAGGGTTTTATAAAACTGTTATTAACATTAATATCCCTTTGATTAAATTTAACCCGATCCCATTGGATCTAAGATCCCTTACCAGCAATATCCACCACCTAAATAGGAGAGCCCCATCATGTCAAAATGGAGATAATAATATTATGATGAAGTGTGTCATAGTTTGGTTCCAATGTTTATACTCTATTGGAAACAGGAGGGAAGAATGGCGAAGACAAGTCTGAAACGTCGTCAGCGCCATCTAGTAACAGCGCTCCTGGTTCCGACAACAACAGCCGCAAGGGCAGCGCAGCGAGTTCCCCTCGTGAAAGCCCTCAGCCCTCCTCTGTCCAGAGGCCGCCCTCGGAGGGTGACGCCACACCCGGCGCACACAGCCCTTGTCGATACTTCATCATGAAGGCCTCGAACAACAAAATGCTTGTGACGTCGGAGGAAAAGGGTCTCTGGGCAACGGCCCCATCCAACGAAAAGAAGATCAGCAAAGCTTTCAAGGTTAGCGGGCTATGGCATCTAATTGTGTGTGGCTCTCTTTCAGATATATCAACAGTGTCATTATTGTTATTGTAATTGCAAAATTATATAACACCACTTGAGAGATACTCATCTGTTGTAAGCCTTCAGAACTGGACTCCAGCAACACAACATCTGTTGCCAAGAATATTGCAGATGCATCTAACTGGGCACTATACTTGGGAGGTTGAGGAATGTTGGTTTCAGATAATTTAGGACATGTATTCTGTTCTTGTGTGCAGGAGGACAAGACGATATACTTGATCTTCTCTGTCCACGGTAGCAACTACTTTCAAGGAATTGGACGCGTTACAGGACCCGTCAGTTCAGAGAGAGTCAAAGAATTCCACTCGCCAGGTCTTGGTGGAACAATTCCCGTGCAGTGGATTAAGAGGTAACATTGTAAATGGTAATGCCAGGGAGTATAGGAGGTCTTCAGTAGAACAGTCTGCCACGCAAATTCAAACTGTTAACCAGAAAGAGCTCACGAGCTTGATTTTACTATGTGCTTGATTTTACCGTATGCTCAATCTTACCCAGTGCTTAATGATTAACTCTTTGGACTGATTGATCTTTAGTACCACTTAGGCTAGTGCAGGCTGTGCTTTGTGTGGTACTTAAAAGGAGATTATCAAATGTCTCAGTTATTCACCAACTAACTAGTGAGGTACTTGTAGAAGAGCAGTCCCTTAAGCTAGCCCTGAGGTAGCCAAACTAGCCTTACCCATGGCTGCCTTAGGGCTAGCCATACACATGGTCTAATCTGGAAACTTCTGTCAGGCTGTTATCACAATACTCAGTGGATGGAACTTAGTTAATTAATCTCCTGCATTCCAGAATTACAATCCTTTGGACAGAGGAACAAGTTGAGATCAGATTTCTATATTGTAGTTATTTAAATTTCCAATCGTAGTATACATGTTAATTATCATTATTATTAAAGTTTTTATTTATTTATTTGAACTGTGAGAAGCTTCCCTGATATTCTGTCCTATTTGTGCAAATGGTTTTTGTGAGTTTTTCTTTTTCTGTTGATACACCACCACTTGTTAAAAAAGCTTTTTCAATTCTTTCATAGGAGTAACATCTCGTTCCAGCAGTGTCAGCATCTCGTCAATGCGTGGAACGACAACAAGAAGGTTACAGCATCAAAAGATGGACAGGTAGATATTATGTCGTTTACGTTCAGCAATTATCCTGTGTGGTAGCACCATCTATGCAGGCCTTTGTTTTGGCTGAATAATAATAATAATAATAAGATGATTTCTATAGCGCCGTAGCACAGCCGAGGTCGAAGGAAAGGGCGCTGTACATGAGTTCAACAAATCAATCACAGTCATATGATTGTTTATATGATTGGCTGAAGCAGGTCTCTGGAACATGTGTTGCAATGCAATGATACAGTAAGCAACTGTGACTGATCCCTCCTTCTTCCGAAGCTCAGAAGTGCACTCACAACCACATTCGACAGAGTATCGATGGCGCTGACCAGTTGTATGTGAAGGACTTGACCAAGGTCCCTACACAACTGCCTCGGGAGTCTCAAACCCATGCTTCGGTGGTACATGCCAAGCACTCTGACCAATTGGCTAGCAGCAGCCACCCTTGCATGCAACTGCTAGGCTGGTATACGTACACCGTAAATACATATTATATTATTTATTATTCTTATTATGCATTTATTAAGCACCTCTAGCTAATGACCAAGCTTCAGTCGGCTACCACGTCACACATACAGACGTATAATAATAATAATAATAAGACGATTTGTATAGCGCTGTAGCTCAGCCGAGGCCGAAGGAAAGGGCGCTGTACATGAGTTCAAAGTTACTGGCAGTCATATGATTGTTTAAAAAGATAAGTCTTGAGCTGGGCTTTAAATGTCTCCAGAGATGGCGCGTTCTTCACATGGTTGGGAAGACTCTTCCATGCAGTTGGACCTGAAACAGAGAAGGAACAGTCACCAAACCGTATGCAGTGCCTTTGTGAGGTACTTAAAACGTGCTATGCTAAGTGTCTTGATTCCTTGATACATGTATATACATTCATACAATGATGTATATGCATGTGTACAATATCTAAACTTGTATACTTATGCAGGAAATTGAGCCTTCCGTTGGCGAACAACTGCTCCGCCTGTGGGATAAGCCACCATCGAACCAGCACCCCCAGTCCACCCGTTATTCTGGTCACCCTCAGCTCGGTGCCAACTCTTCTCACGGCCAGGTCGACTACGCCAACCCAAACCGCAACCAGTCTGGAGGACACCACGGCAACCAATATTCCGCCTGGTCTCCAAATCAGAAATCGTATGGTCAGTGGACGACCCCCGGTGTGCGTGGGGGCCAGTCCAACCAGGGCTATCAGGGCAGCTCGTATCCAGTCATGGCTCGAATGGAGGAGATGAACGCGCCCCAGATGGGGGCGGCTGGAATCCCGATGGGACACCAGTACGGACAGGGCTATGGTTCACAGAGGGGTCAAGGGCAGTTCCAAAAGGGTTACATGACATCTTCATCAATGCCGGGCAATAGTCCATCATCGTCTGTTATGATCATGCAGAGATCGACGACGGATCCAAATGCCAAGAACTCGGGGAACATGTGATGATCGAGATCGTTTGGACTGACTGGCGGACAGCGTCGAGGGGTTTTAGAAAGGGATCACTTGAAAGCGTCACGACGATTAGAAAACCTGCATGATTGAGGATGTCCAGTTAGCGTAAACTACCTGCATGATTGAAGATGATGTCTGCCTAGTTGAAACTATGTATGTGACCGAAGATACCTGCCAGATGGAAATCCATGCACAACTTTCATAAGTCGCAGTTCTGGTTGAAATGTTTTCTGGGCGTCATAATCCTTTATATTAAGCAACCCTTCCTCGTGTTTAGAACTTAAGTTTGCTCTGTTGTTGCGTTGGACAACCGAGTTCTCGTTGCTTTGTTGTCGTTCGTAATTTGGGTGTTTGTCGTTTCAAACGTAGTGTTGATTAAGTTAATTCGGAAGTGTTTCTGCAACTCACGTTGTCAGCCATTTGTTGAGATTTGCACTGGTTTCTCCAAGTTAGTTTGCATTGCCATCTGTTTGGGTCAGGGCAAATGCATGGTTTTGTTGAAATGACCTTTGGCAGGTGCAGTGATGTTGTGCAACTGTGTGCTGGATTAGTACTTAGATGGGTGACTAACAGTTGGTGCCTAGTCAGCCCTTAATCCTCAAGTGATTGAGAAATAAACAGTGATGAAATTTGTAAAGTTAAAAGGTTGTGCTCGTTTTGTGTTTGCGCATCAGCCGACTTCATTTCTGAGGCATTTCAGTAGTGGGTGTTTAAACACACATGTTATATTTACCTGTTACCTTTTTACATTTGTGATGTTGTTGCGGAATGCAAAGGCATCTAGAGTTCGAACCCGGTGAATCTTGTGTAACCAAAAAATAACGACAGGCTCGAAGTAGCGCTATCTGAATTTACCATTACAATTAAAGTTACAATTAATCCAGAACAGTCAGGCATTTGTAAATGTTTCTCCTCCACTTATGCCCTGTGTCGTACTTGTCCATAAAATGAGTACTTCGACTGTACACTGTGAAAGAAGATCAGACAGCAAGGAACAAGACTGTCCACTTGTCTTTATAATGCTGTTGCTAAAACTTAGTCATTAAAAATGAATGCTATAAGCGGTGCCAGGATGCCCATAAACATTACATTCGATGGCCCGTATGGGTTCTGTAAAGGTCCTGCAGGAGAATATAGATCCCATATGAACCGTATATGGCATGACGACTGCGCTCAGTGATTGTTATTCATCATTGGCTGTGTAAATGATCAGACATCTTGCTGTCTTTGGGAGTTGTTTTAAGGGCTTACTTATCCTTTTCATGTATTTTGTGTGGAAAAGTTGTTCTGCTTTTGCTTTGCTATTGTGTTCGTGTTTCAGATTAGGCATCTTCGGTCGTAGAAGCATGTCTCTATTGCAGCGGTTTCAAGCTTTGTTTTTATTGTACCATCAGGTTAAAAAAATCGAATGTTTGCGTACCACCACCAAAGGTCAGATCAAAACCTGCAGGCTAATCAAAGAAAGATGGGCATAAATTCATGGATAATTTATTTTTTACATTTTTCGCGTACCACCTAGCGACTCCTGGCGTACCACTTGTGGTACGCGTACCACGTTTGAAAACGTCTGCTTTATTGACTAGCGGTTGATGGAAGGATGCCGTTAGCGAGCTATTATCTCACTCTACCACAAATTACGTAGGGTGCGGAGAGCTACTCGCGGCATGAATAATTATAGTGCAGGTTCTCATTTTGATGCAGTTATAAAACTTCTGAACAAGATTTCTGCTTTTCAAAGTGACCTCAAAACCGATAGAGTACAAGCCAAACCGATAGAGTACAAGCCAAACCGATAGAGTACAAGCCAAACCGATAGAGTACAAGCCAAACCGATAGAGTACAAGCCAAACCGATAGAGTACAAGCCAAAACCGATAGAGTACAAGCCAAACCGATAGAGTACAAGCCAAACCGATAGAGTACAAGCCAAACCGATAGAGTACAAGCCAAACCGATAGAGTACAAGCCAAACCGATAGAGTACAAGCCAAACCGATAGAGTACAAGCCAAACCGATAGAGTACAAGCCAAACCGATAGAGTACAAGCCAAACCGATAGAGTACAAGCCAAACCGATAGAGTACAAGCCAAACCGATAGAGTACAAGCCAAACCGATAGAGTACAAGCCAAACCGATAGAGTACAAGCCAAACCGATAGAGTACAAGCCAAAACCGATAGAGTACAAGCCAAACCGATAGAGTACAAGCCAAACCGATAGAGTACAAGCCAAACCGATAGAGTACAAGCCAAACCGATAGAGTACAAGCCAAACCGATAGAGTACAAGCCAAACCGATAGAGTACAAGCCAAACCGATAGAGTACAAGCCAAACCGATAGAGTACAAGCCAAACCGATAGAGTACAAGCCAAACCGATAGAGTACAAGCCAAACCGATAGAGTACAAGCCAAACCGATAGAGTACAAGCCAAACCGATAGAGTACAAGCCAAACCGATAGAGTACAAGCCAAACCGATAGAGTACAAGCCAAACCGATAGAGTACAAGCCAAACCGATAGAGTACAAGCCAAACCGATAGAGTACAAGCCAAACCGATAGAGTACAAGCCAAAACCGATAGAGTACAAGCCAAACCGATAGAGTACAAGCCAAACCGATAGAGTACAAGCCAAACCGATAGAGTACAAGCCAAACCGATAGAGTACAAGCCAAACCGATAGAGTACAAGCCAAACCGATAGAGTACAAGCCAAACCGATAGAGTACAAGCCAAACCGATAGAGTACAAGCCAAACCGATAGAGAGTACAAGCCAAACCGATAGAGTACAAGCCAAACCGATAGAGTACAAGCCAAACCGATAGAGTACAAGCCAAACCGATAGAGTACAAGCCAAACCGATAGAGTACAAGCCAAACCGATAGAGTACAAGCCAAACCGATAGAGTACAAGCCAAACCGATAGAGTACAAGCCAAACCGATAGAGTACAAGCCAAACCGATAGAGTACAAGCCAAAACCGATAGAGTACAAGCCAAACCGATAGAGTACAAGCCAAACCGATAGAGTACAAGCCAAACCGATAGAGTACAAGCAAAACCGATAGAGTACAAGCCAAACCGATAGAGTACAAGCCAAACCGATAGAGTACAAGCCAAACCGATAGAGTACAAGCCAAACCGATAGAGTACAAGCCAAACCGATAGAGTACAAGCCAAAACCGATAGAGTACAAGCCAAACCGATAGAGTACAAAACCGATAGAAACAAGCCGATAGAGTACAAGCCAAACCGATAGAGTACAAGCCAAACCGATAGAGTACAAGCCAAACCGATAGAGTACAAGCCAAACCGATAGAGTACAAGCCAAACCGATAGAGTACAAGCCAAACCGATAGAGTACAAGCCAAACCGATAGAGTACAAGCCAAACCGATAGAGTACAAGCCAAACCGATAGAGTACAAGCCAAACCGATAGAGTACAAGCCAAACCGATAGAGTACAAGCCAAACCGATAGAGTACAAGCCAAACCGATAGAGTACAAGCCAAACCGATAGAGTACAAGCCAAACCGATAGAGTACAAGCCAAACCGATAGAGTACAAGCCAAACCGATAGAGTACAAGCCAAACCGATAGAGTACAAGCCAAACCGATAGAGTACAAGCCAAACCGATAGAGTACAAGCCAAACCGATAGAGTACAAGCCAAACCGATAGAGTACAAGCCAAACCGATAGAGTACAAGCCAAACCGATAGAGTACAAGCCAAACCGATAGAGTACAAGCCAAACCGATAGAGTACAAGCCAAACCGATAGAGTACAAGCCAAACCGATAGAGTACAAGCCAAACCGATAGAGTACAAGCCAAACCGATAGAGTACAAGCCAAACCGATAGAGTACAAGCCAAACCGATAGAGTACAAGCCAAACCGATAGAGTACAAGCCAAACCGATAGAGTACAAGCCAAACCGATAGAGTACAAGCCAAACCGATAGAGTACAAGCCAAACCGATAGAGTACAAGCCAAACCGATAGAGTACAAGCCAAACCGATAGAGTACAAGCCAAACCGATAGAGTACAAGCCAAACCGATAGAGTACAAGCCAAACCGATAGAGTACAAGCCAAACCGATAGAGTACAAACCGAAGCCAAACAAACCGATAGAGTACAAGCCAAACCGATAGAGTACAAGCCAAACCGATAGAGTACAAGCCAAACCGATAGAGTACAAGCCAAACCGATAGAGTACAAGCCAAACCGATAGAGTACAAGCCAAACCGATAGAGTACAAGCCAAACCGATAGAGTACAAGCCAAACCGATAGAGTACAAGCCAAACCGATAGAGTACAAGCCAAACCGATAGAGTACAAGCCAAACCGATAGAGTACAAGCCAAACCGATAGAGTACAAGCCAAACCGATAGAGTACAAGCCAAACCGATAGAGTACAAGCCAAACCGATAGAGTACAAGCCAAACCGATAGAGTACAAGCCAAACCGATAGAGTACAAGCCAAACCGATAGAGTACAAGCCAAACCGATAGAGTACAAGCCAAACCGATAGAGTACAAGCCAAACCGATAGAGTACAAGCCAAACCGATAGAGTACAAGCCAAACCGATAGAGTACAAGCCAAACCGATAGAGTACAAGCCAAACCGATAGAGTACAAGCCAAACCGATAGAGTACAAGCCAAACCGATAGAGTACAAGCCAAACCGATAGAGTACAAGCCAAACCGATAGAGTACAAGCCAAACCGATAGAGTACAAGCCAAACCGATAGAGTACAAGCCAAACCGATAGAGTACAAGCCAAACCGATAGAGTACAAGCCAAACCGATAGAGTACAAGCCAAACCGATAGAGTACAAGCCAAACCGATAGAGTACAAGCCAAACCGATAGAGTACAAGCCAAACCGATAGAGTACAAGCCAAAACCGATAGAGTACAAGCCAAACCGATAGAGTACAAGCCAAACCGATAGAGTACAAGCCAAACCGATAGAGTACAAGCCAAACCGATAGAGTACAAGCCAAACCGATAGAGTACAAGCCAAACCGATAGAGTACAAGCCAAACCGATAGAGTACAAGCCAAAACCGATAGAGTACAAGCCAAACCGATAGAGTACAAGCCAAACCGATAGAGTACAAGCCAAAACCGATAGAGTACAAGCCAAACCGATAGAGTACAAGCCAAACCGATAGAGTACAAGCCAAACCGATAGAGTACAAGCCAAACCGATAGAGTACAAGCCAAACCGATAGAGTACAAGCCAAACCGATAGAGTACAAGCCAAACCGATAGAGTACAAGCCAAACCCGATAGAGTACAAGCCAAACCGATAGAGTACAAGCCAAACCGATAGAGTACAAGCCAAACCGATAGAGTACAAGCCAAACCGATAGAGTACAAGCCAAACCGATAGAGTACAAGCCAAACCGATAGAGTACAAGCCAAACCGATAGAGTACAAGCCAAACCGATAGAGTACAAGCCAAACCGATAGAGTACAAGCCAAACCGATAGAGTACAAGCCAAACCGATAGAGTACAAGCCAAACCGATAGAGTACAAGCCAAACCGATAGAGTACAAGCCAAACCGATAGAGTACAAGCCAAACCGATAGAGTACAAGCCAAAAACCGATAGAGTACAAGCCAAACCGATAGAGTACAAGCCAAACCGATAGAGTACAAGCCAAACCGATAGAGTACAAGCCAAACCGATAGAGTACAAGCCAAACCGATAGAGTACAAGCCAAACCGATAGAGTACAAGCCAAACCGATAGAGTACAAGCCAAAACCGATAGAGTACAAGCCAAACCGATAGAGTACAAGCCAAACCGATAGAGTACAAGCCAAACCGATAGAGTACAAGCCAAACCGATAGAGTACAAGCCAAACCGATAGAGTACAAGCCAAACCGATAGAGTACAAGCCAAACCGATAGAGTACAAGCCAAACCGATAGAGTACAAGCCAAACCGATAGAGTACAAGCCAAACCGATAGAGTACAAGCCAAACCGATAGAGTACAAGCCAAACCGATAGAGTACAAGCCAAACCGATAGAGTAGAGTACAAGCCAAACCGATAGAGTACAAGCCAAACCGATAGAGTACAAGCCAAACCGATAGAGTACAAGCCAAACCGATAGAGTACAAGCCAAACCGATAGAGTACAAGCCAAACCGATAGAGTACAAGCCAAACCGATAGAGTACAAGCCAAACCGATAGAGTACAAGCCAAACCGATAGAGTACAAGCCAAACCGATAGAGTACAAGCCAAACCGATAGAGTACAAGCCAAACCGATAGAGTACAAGCCAAACCGATAGAGTACAAGCCAAACCGATAGAGTACAAGCCAAACCGATAGAGTACAAGCCAAACCGATAGAGTACAAGCCAAACCGATAGAGTACAAGCCAAACCGATAGAGTACAAGCCAAACCGATAGAGTACAAGCCAAACCGATAGAGTACAAGCCAAACCGATAGAGTACAAGCCAAACCGATAGAGTACAAGCCAAACCGATAGAGTACAAGCCAAACCGATAGAGTACAAGCCAAACCGATAGAGTACAAGCCAAACCGATAGAGTACAAGCCAAACCGATAGAGTACAAGCCAAACCGATAGAGTACAAGCCAAACCGATAGAGTACAAGCCAAACCGATAGAGTACAAGCCAAACCGATAGAGTACAAGCCAAACCGATAGAGTACAAGCCAAACCGATAGAGTACAAGCCAAAACCGATAGAGTACAAGCCAAACCGATAGAGTACAAGCCAAACCGATAGAGTACAAGCCAAACCGATAGAGTACAAGCCAAACCGATAGAGTACAAGCCAAACCGATAGAGTACAAGCCAAACCGATAGAGTACAAGCCAAACCGATAGAGTACAAGCCAAACCGATAGAGTACAAGCCAAACCGATAGAGTACAAGCCAAACCGATAGAGTACAAGCCAAACCGATAGAGTACAAGCCAAAACCGATAGAGTACAAGCCAAACCGATAGAGTACAAGCCAAACCGATAGAGTACAAGCCAAACCGATAGAGTACAAGCCAAACCGATAGAGTACAAGCCAAACCGATAGAGTACAAGCCAAACCGATAGAGTACAAGCCAAACCGATAGAGTACAAGCCAAACCGATAGAGTACAAGCCAAACCGATAGAGTACAAGCCAAACCGATAGAGTACAAGCCAAACCGATAGAGTACAAGCCAAACCGATAGAGTACAAGCCAAACCGATAGAGTACAAGCCAAACCGATAGAGTACAAGCCAAACCGATAGAGTACAAGCCAAACCGATAGAGTACAAGCCAAACCGATAGAGTACAAGCCAAACCGATAGAGTACAAGCCAAACCGATAGAGTACAAGCCAAACCGATAGAGTACAAGCCAAACCGATAGAGTACAAGCCAAACCGATAGAGTACAAGCCAAACCGATAGAGTACAAGCCAAAAAACCGATAGAGTACAAGCCAAACCGATAGAGTACAAGCCAAACCGATAGAGTACAAGCCAAACCGATAGAGTACAAGCCAAACCGATAGAGTACAAGCCAAACCGATAGAGTACAAGCCAAACCGATAGAGTACAAGCCAAACCGATAGAGTACAAGCCAAACCGATAGAGTACAAGCCAAACCGATAGAGTACAAGCCAAACCGATAGAGTACAAGCCAAACCGATAGAGTACAAGCCAAACCGATAGAGTACAAGCCAAACCGATAGAGTACAAGCCAAACCGATAGAGTACAAGCCAAACCGATAGAGTACAAGCCAAACCGATAGAGTACAAGCCAAACCGATAGAGTACAAGCCAAACCGATAGAGTACAAGCCAAACCGATAGAGTACAAGCCAAACCGATAGAGTACAAGCCAAACCGATAGAGTACAAGCCAAACCGATAGAGTACAAGCCAAACCGATAGAGTACAAGCCAAACCGATAGAGTACAAGCCAAACCGATAGAGTACAAGCCAAACCGATAGAGTACAAGCCAAACCGATAGAGTACAAGCCAAACCGATAGAGTACAAGCCAAACCGATAGAGTACAAGCCAAACCGATAGAGTACAAGCCAAAACCGATAGAGTACAAGCCAAACCGATAGAGTACAAGCCAAACCGATAGAGTACAAGCCAAACCGATAGAGTACAAGCCAAACCGATAGAGTACAAGCCAAACCGATAGAGTACAAGCCAAACCGATAGAGTACAAGCCAAACCGATAGAGTACAAGCCAAACCGATAGAGTACAAGCCAAACCGATAGAGTACAAGCCAAACCGATAGAGTACAAGCCAAACCGATAGAGTACAAGCCAAAACCGATAGAGTACAAGCCAAACCGATAGAGTACAAGCCAAACCGATAGAGTACAAGCCAAACCGATAGAGTACAAGCCAAACCGATAGAGTACAAGCCAAACCGATAGAGTACAAGCCAAACCGATAGAGTACAAGCCAAACCGATAGAGTACAAGCCAAACCGATAGAGTACAAGCCAAACCGATAGAGTACAAGCCAAACCGATAGAGTACAAGCCAAACCGATAGAGTACAAGCCAAACCGATAGAGTACAAGCCAAAACCGATAGAGTACAAGCCAAACCGATAGAGTACAAGCCAAACCGATAGAGTACAAGCCAAACCGATAGAGTACAAGTACCGATAGAGTACAAGCCACCGATAGAGTACAAGCCAAACCGATAGAGTACAAGCCAAACCGATAGAGTACAAGCCAAACCGATAGAGTACAAGCCAAACCGATAGAGTACAAGCCAAACCGATAGAGTACAAGCCAAACCGATAGAGTACAAGCCAAACCGATAGAGTACAAGCCAAACCGATAGAGTACAAGCCAAACCGATAGAGTACAAGCCAAACCGATAGAGTACAAGCCAAACCGATAGAGTACAAGCCAAGCCAAACCGATAGAGTACAAGCCAAACCGATAGAGTACAAGCCAAACCGATAGAGTACAAGCCAAACCGATAGAGTACAAGCCAAACCGATAGAGTACAAGCCAAAACCGATAGAGTACAAGCCAAACCGATAGAGTACAAGCCAAACCGATAGAGTACAAGCCAAACCGATAGAGTACAAGCCAAACCGATAGAGTACAAGCCAAACCGATAGAGTACAAGCCAAACCGATAGAGTACAAGCCAAACCGATAGAGTACAAGCCAAACCGATAGAGTACAAGCCAAACCGATAGAGTACAAGCCAAACCGATAGAGTACAAGCCAAACCGATAGAGTACAAGCCAAACCGATAGAGTACAAGCCAAACCGATAGAGTACAAGCCAAACCGATAGAGTACAAGCCAAACCGATAGAGTACAAGCCAAACCGATAGAGTACAAGCCAAACCGATAGAGTACAAGCCAAACCGATAGAGTACAAGCCAAACCGATAGAGTACAAGCCAAACCGATAGAGTACAAGCCAAACCGATAGAGTACAAGCCAAACCGATAGAGTACAAGCCAAACCGATAGAGTACAAGCCAAACCGATAGAGTACAAGCCAAACCGATAGAGTACAAGCCAAACCGATAGAGTACAAGCCAAACCGATAGAGTACAAGCCAAACCGATAGAGTACAAGCCAAACCGATAGAGTACAAGCCAAACCGATAGAGTACAAGCCAAACCGATAGAGTACAAGCCAAACCGATAGAGTACAAGCCAAACCGATAGAGTACAAGCCAAACCGATAGAGTACAAGCCAAACCGATAGAGTACAAGCCAAACCGATAGAGTACAAGCCAAACCGATAGAGTACAAGCCAAACCGATAGAGTACAAGCCAAAACCGATAGAGTACAAGCCAAACCGATAGAGTACAAGCCAAACCGATAGAGTACAAGCCAAACCGATAGAGTACAAGCCAAACCGATAGAGTACAAGCCAAACCGATAGAGTACAAGCCAAACCGATAGAGTACAAGCCAAACCGATAGAGTACAAGCCAAACCGATAGAGTACAAGCCAAACCGATAGAGTACAAGCCAAACCGATAGAGTACAAGCCAAACCGATAGAGTACAAGCCAAACCGATAGAGTACAAGCCAAACCGATAGAGTACAAGCCAAACCGATAGAGTACAAGCCAAACCGATAGAGTACAAGCCAAACCATAGAGTACAAGCCAAAAGAGTACAAGCCAAACCGATAGAGTACAAGCCAAACCGATAGAGTACAAGCCAAAACCGATAGAGTACAAGCCAAACCGATAGAGTACAAGCCAAACCGATAGAGTACAAGCCAAACCGATAGAGTACAAGCCAAACCGATAGAGTACAAGCCAAACCGATAGAGTACAAGCCAAACCGATAGAGTACAAGCCAAACCGATAGAGTACAAGCCAAACCGATAGAGTACAAGCCAAAACCGATAGAGTACAAGCCAAACCGATAGAGTACAAGCCAAAACCGATAGAGTACAAGCCAAACCGATAGAGTACAAGCCAAACCGATAGAGTACAAGCCAAACCGATAGAGTACAAGCCAAACCGATAGAGTACAAGCCAAACCGATAGAGTACAAGCCAAACCGATAGAGTACAAGCCAAACCGATAGAGTACAAGCCAAACCGATAGAGTACAAGCCAAACCGATAGAGTACAAGCCAAACCGATAGAGTACAAGCCAAACCGATAGAGTACAAGCCAAACCGATAGAGTACAAGCCAAACCGATAGAGTACAAGCCAAACCGATAGAGTACAAGCCAAACCGATAGAGTACAAGCCAAACCGATAGAGTACAAGCCAAACCGATAGAGTACAAGCCAAACCGATAGAGTACAAGCCAAACCGATAGAGTACAAGCCAAACCGATAGAGTACAAGCCAAACCGATAGAGTACAAGCCAAACCGATAGAGTACAAGCCAAACCGATAGAGTACAAGCCAAACCGATAGAGTACAAGCCAAACCGATAGAGTACAAGCCAAACCGATAGAGTACAAGCCAAACCGATAGAGTACAAGCCAAACCGATAGAGTACAAGCCAAACCGATAGAGTACAAGCCAAACCGATAGAGTACAAGCCAAACCGATAGAGTACAAGCCAAACCGATAGAGTACAAGCCAAACCGATAGAGTACAAGCCAAACCGATAGAGTACAAGCCAAACCGATAGAGTACAAGCCAAACCGATAGAGTACAAGCCAAACCGATAGAGTACAAGCCAAACCGATAGAGTACAAGCCAAACCGATAGAGTACAAGCCAAACCGATAGAGTACAAGCCAAACCGATAGAGTACAAGCCAAACCGATAGAGTACAAGCCAAACCGATAGAGTACAAGCCAAACCGATAGAGTACAAGCCAAAAACCGATAGAGTACAAGCCAAACCGATAGAGTACAAGCCAAACCGATAGAGTACAAGCCAAACCGATAGAGTACAAGCCAAACCGATAGAGTACAAGCCAAACCGATAGAGTACAAGCCAAACCGATAGAGTACAAGCCAAACCGATAGAGTACAAGCCAAACCGATAGAGTACAAGCCAAACCGATAGAGTACAAGCCAAACCGATAGAGTACAAGCCAAACCGATAGAGTACAAGCCAAACCGATAGAGTACAAGCCAAACCGATAGAGTACAAGCCAAACCGATAGAGTACAAGCCAAACCGATAGAGTACAACAAGCCAAACCGATAGAGTACAAGCCAAACCGATAGAGTACAAGCCAAACCGATAGAGTACAAGCCAAACCGATAGAGTACAAGCCAAACCGATAGAGTACAAGCCAAACCGATAGAGTACAAGCCAAACCGATAGAGTACAAGCCAAACCGATAGAGTACAAGCCAAACCGATAGAGTACAAGCCAAACCGATAGAGTACAAGCCAAACCGATAGAGTACAAGCCAAACCGATAGAGTACAAGCCAAACCGATAGAGTACAAGCCAAACCGATAGAGTACAAGCCAAACCGATAGAGTACAAGCCAAACCGATAGAGTACAAGCCAAACCGATAGAGTACAAGCCAAACCGATAGAGTACAAGCCAAACCGATAGAGTACAAGCCAAACCGATAGAGTACAAGCCAAACCGATAGAGTACAAGCCAAACCGATAGAGTACAAGCCAAACCGATAGAGTACAAGCCAAACCGATAGAGTACAAGCCAAACCGATAGAGTACAAGCCAAACCGATAGAGTACAAGCCAAACCGATAGAGTACAAGCCAAACCGATAGAGTACAAGCCAAACCGATAGAGTACAAGCCAAAACCGATAGAGTACAAGCCAAACCGATAGAGTACAAGCCAAACCGATAGAGTACAAGCCAAACCGATAGAGTACAAGCCAAACCGATAGAGTACAAGCCAAACCGATAGAGTACAAGCCAAACCGATAGAGTACAAGCCAAACCGATAGAGTACAAGCCAAACCGATAGAGTACAAGCCAAACCGATAGAGTACAAGCCAAACCGATAGAGTACAAGCCAAACCGATAGAGTACAAGCCAAACCGATAGAGTACAAGCCAAACCGATAGAGTACAAGCCAAACCGATAGAGTACAAGCCAAACCGATAGAGTACAAGCCAAACCGATAGAGTACAAGCCAAACCGATAGAGTACAAGCCAAACCGATAGAGTACAAGCCAAACCGATAGAGTACAAGCCAAACCGATAGAGTACAAGCCAAAACCGATAGAGTACAAGCCAAACCGATAGAGTACAAGCCAAACCGATAGAGTACAAGCCAAACCGATAGAGTACAAGCCAAACCGATAGAGTACAAGCCAAACCGATAGAGTACAAGCCAAACCGATAGAGTACAAGCCAAACCGATAGAGTACAGCCAAACCGATAGAGTACAAGCCAAACCGATAGAGTACAAGCCAAACCGATAGAGTACAAGCCAAACCGATAGAGTACAAGCCAAACCGATAGAGTACAAGCCAAACCGATAGAGTACAAGCCAAACCGATAGAGTACAAGCCAAACCGATAGAGTACAAGCCAAACCGATAGAGTACAAGCCAAACCGATAGAGTACAAGCCAAACCGATAGAGTACAAGCCAAACCGATAGAGTACAAGCCAAACCGATAGAGTACAAGCCAAACCGATAGAGTACAAGCCAAACCGATAGAGTACAAGCCAAACCCGATAGAGTACAAGCCAAACCGATAGAGTACAAGCCAAACCGATAGAGTACAAGCCAAACCGATAGAGTACAAGCCAAACCGATAGAGTACAAGCCAAACCGATAGAGTACAAGCCAAACCGATAGAGTACAAGCCAAACCGATAGAGTACAAGCCAAACCGATAGAGTACAAGCCAAACCGATAGAGTACAAGCCAAACCGATAGAGTACAAGCCAAACCGATAGAGTACAAGCCAAAACCGATAGAGTACAAGCCAAACCGATAGAGTACAAGCCAAACCGATAGAGTACAAGCCAAACCGATAGAGTACAAGCCAAACCGATAGAGTACAAGCCAAACCGATAGAGTACAAGCCAAACCGATAGAGTACAACCAAACCGATAGAGTACAAGCCAAACCGATAGAGTACAAGCCAAACCGATAGAGTACAAGCCAAACCGATAGAGTACAAGCCAAACCGATAGAGTACAAGCCAAACCGATAGAGTACAAGCCAAACCGATAGAGTACAAGCCAAACCGATAGAGTACAAGCCAAACCGATAGAGTACAAGCCAAACCGATAGAGTACAAGCCAAACCGATAGAGTACAAGCCAAACCGATAGAGTACAAGCCAAACCGATAGAGTACAAGCCAAACCGATAGAGTACAAGCCAAACCGATAGAGTACAAGCCAAAACCGATAGAGTACAAGCCAAACCGATAGAGTACAAGCCAAACCGATAGAGTACAAGCCAAACCGATAGAGTACAAGCCAAACCGATAGAGTACAAGCCAAACCGATAGAGTACAAGCCAAACCGATAGAGTACAAGCCAAACCGATAGAGTACAAGCCAAACCGATAGAGTACAAGCCAAACCGATAGAGTACAAGCCAAACCGATAGAGTACAAGCCAAACCGATAGAGTACAAGCCAAACCGATAGAGTACAAGCCAAACCGATAGAGTACAAGCCAAACCGATAGAGTACAAGCCAAACCGATAGAGTACAAGCCAAACCGATAGAGTACAAGCCAAACCGATAGAGTACAAGCCAAACCGATAGAGTACAAGCCAAACCGATAGAGTACAAGCCAAACCGATAGAGTACAAGCCAAACCGATAGAGTACAAGCCAAACCGATAGAGTACAAGCCAAACCGATAGAGTACAAGCCAAACCGATAGAGTACAAGCCAAACCGATAGAGTACAAGCCAAACCGATAGAGTACAAGCCAAACCGATAGAGTACAAGCCAAACCGATAGAGTACAAGCCAAACCGATAGAGTACAAGCCAAACCGATAGAGTACAAGCCAAACCGATAGAGTACAAGCCAAACCGATAGAGTACAAGCCAAACCGATAGAGTACAAGCCAAACCGATAGAGTACAAGCCAAACCGATAGAGTACAAGCCAAACCGATAGAGTACAAGCCAAACCGATAGAGTACAAGCCAAACCGATAGAGTACAAGCCAAACCGATAGAGTACAAGCCAAACCGATAGAGTACAAGCCAAACCGATAGAGTACAAGCCAAACCGATAGAGTACAAGCCAAAACCGATAGAGTACAAGCCAAACCGATAGAGTACAAGCCAAACCGATAGAGTACAAGCCAAACCGATAGAGTACAAGCCAAACCGATAGAGTACAAGCCAAACCGATAGAGTACAAGCCAAACCGATAGAGTACAAGCCAAACCGATAGAGTACAAGCCAAACCGATAGAGTACAAGCCAAACCGATAGAGTACAAGCCAAACCGATAGAGTACAAGCCAAACCGATAGAGTACAAGCCAAACCGATAGAGTACAAGCCAAACCGATAGAGTACAAGCCAAACCGATAGAGTACAAGCCAAACCGATAGAGTACAAGCCAAACCGATAGAGTACAAGCCAAACCGATAGAGTACAAGCCAAACCGATAGAGTACAAGCCAAACCGATAGAGTACAAGCCAAACCGATAGAGTACAAGCCAAACCGATAGAGTACAAGCCAAACCGATAGAGTACAAGCCAAACCGATAGAGTACAAGCCAAACCGATAGAGTACAAGCCAAACCGATAGAGTACAAGCCAAACCGATAGAGTACAAGCCAAACCGATAGAGTACAAGCCAAACCGATAGAGTACAAGCCAAACCGATAGAGTACAAGCCAAACCGATAGAGTACAAGCCAAAACCGATAGAGTACAAGCCAAACCGATAGAGTACAAGCCAAACCGATAGAGTACAAGCCAAACCGATAGAGTACAAGCCAAACCGATAGAGTACAAGCCAAACCGATAGAGTACAAGCCAAACCGATAGAGTACAAGCCAAACCGATAGAGTACAAGCCAAACCGATAGAGTACAAGCCAAACCGATAGAGTACAAGCCAAACCGATAGAGTACAAGCCAAACCGATAGAGTACAAGCCAAACCGATAGAGTACAAGCCAAACCGATAGAGTACAAGCCAAACCGATAGAGTACAAGCCAAACCGATAGAGTACAAGCCAAACCGATAGAGTACAAGCCAAACCGATAGAGTACAAGCCAAACCGATAGAGTACAAGCCAAACCGATAGAGTACAAGCCAAACCGATAGAGTACAAGCCAAACCGATAGAGTACAAGCCAAACCGATAGAGTACAAGCCAAACCGATAGAGTACAAGCCAAACCGATAGAGTACAAGCCAAACCGATAGAGTACAAGCCAAACCGATAGAGTACAAGCCAAACCGATAGAGTACAAGCCAAACCGATAGAGTACAAGCCAAACCGATAGAGTACAAGCCAAACCGATAGAGTACAAGCCAAACCGATAGAGTACAAGCCAAACCGATAGAGTACAAGCCAAACCGATA
>JACEVL010000889.1:847500-857257 GCA_020284085.1 Aporrectodea caliginosa
TGGAGCTGGTCTTCCTCATCGATAGCTCGGCCAGCGTCGGATGGGAGGAGTTCCTCAACGAACTCCTGTTCGTCAGGAAGCTTCTGGCCGACTTCACCGTCGACCGCAACACGACCAGGGTGTCCGTCGTCACCTTCTCATCGCGAAGCCGCATAGTTCGACACATCGATCACCTCACCCACCCGAACGATGACAACAACAAGTGCTCACTGCTCGAGGAGGAACTGCCCAGGATCGAGTACAGTGGCGGAGGAACGTATACGCTGGGTGCCATGCTCGAAGCGGAGGTACATGTACTACCAACATTGTTGTTTTATGTTTAGACGTAGGCCTACACATAATTATCATCTAGGTCTACAAGGAAACGGTTGATTGGAATCGGTCTGCACAAAAGGCTGCATGTGAAGGTTATAAAGTTACACATTGATTGAGGCCTAACAGAGGGGGAGATTGGGCCAAATCGCACTCCTGGCTGTTTAAGGATACGTTATTTCTCGAGGAACAATCTGAATTGACGTAACGTTCTGAATAAGCTTGTTAAGAATTGTCAAACTTTTCCAAAATCCCAACCACAGTTTTATTACCTTGGACGACCCGTTGCTTCAAAACATCTTTTAGGTGGCGGCACATAAATGCGGTGATGAAATGTAAGGTTCATTTCGGTCTGTTTCAGAAAGTCTTCCGTTCCGCTCGACCGGACGCGAAGAAGGCTCTTTTCCTAATAACGGACGGCTACTCGAAAGTGGGGGACCCGCGACCGGCGGCCGAAGCCCTCAAGGAGGAGGGCGTCGAGATCTTCACCTTTGGAATCAGACAGGGAAACTTCGTCGAGCTGTGCGAAATGGCCTCCGAAAAGAAGGAGGAACACACCTACATCCTCAACACCTTCGAGGAGTTCGAGGCCCTGACCAGGAGAGCCTTCCACGAAGGTTGGTCTTAGCTACACCCGTCCACCATACATTCACTTATAAAACACCATCTGAAACCACCCCACTAATACTGATTCAACCAAACGTATAGACCTGTACGCACCAATCCACTGCTATCTATGAATTGACTTGTTAGCCCCATTCGCTGACGTTGCCTGTGTTTTTCGTAGATCTACACGTTGGCAACTACATCCTCCAGAACAGCAACAAATGCAACGCTTTGTGCGACGAACGCAAAGACTGCTGTGATTCACTGGCCTCCTGCCGATGCGGAACTCAAACGGGAAAATACGAATGTGTCTGCCAGCCTGGTTACTATGGAAACGGTCTTAAAAACGGATGCATAGGTAATTTGGCTTTCAACATTACTGTGGTTACTGTGGTAACGGTGCTAAACAAGTTTCCATAGGTAACGTCATGCACGACGCTTTTACGATCTGTAGACGGCGCTAAACATTAGCGTCGTTTAATTAGCATGTTACTAGGAATGCACGTTGTGTCAAAGTGTACGATGATCTCACTCGATCAACTGATTGAAAATGAAAAGGGTCGAGGCCGCTTTCGATTGCAATTGATAAACGTGTAGAACTACATTCACAGTGACACAGCACTGTCATCAGATTTCATTGTTCGCTAGCTTTATTATTAATGGCCCATCGGAATATATCGCACATTGACCTGATCTATGCCCTGAGCAACCCCAGACGCGCAAGGTTGTACTGCGTCATAACGAAGAAAATCAGGGTCGCCCTCCTCCTCATTTTTTCATGATTGGGACTGGCATCACCGGGGAAGCGGTTGTTGCGGAGTTCGGTTGTACTGAGATTTACAGGCCCGTGAGTAAATGTCGTGTAATTTAAACAGTGCTCTGTTGTTTCGTTGAAGTGATCATTCTTTGCGAGGAAATTGCTGTTGTGAACGAATCTACGCCACTACATGTAAACAGTAGGCCTACATTGTGCTACTTCACTTTTACATTGACAAGCATGCACAGATGAACTGAACTGCTTTCCTTCTGTGCTGTTGTAGCCTGTCCAGAGGGGACGTATAAAAATTACACGGAACCGGGCGGCAAGAGCACGTGCCTGACGTGTCCCGATCCGAACCATCTGTCGCCGACTGGCAGCACTGACATCGACCAATGCCTGTGTAGGAAAGGTTTCCGGGCGATCGGAAGTCAAGCTTGCGCAGGCAAAGAACTGCTCCAGTCAAGGCAGAGACGAAGTTCACGTATTAACAGAAATTTGGATCTCATCAATCAGTCAATCAATCAATCAGTTATTATTTTATTGTTTCCAGATAATAGTTTACAAGAAGTGATCCAAAATAATCATTAGTCACCGATCATAAATTTGGAAATTTAAAACAGTCGATTAATATTTGAGGGAAACAATCGAGTACCCAGAAGGGACTGAAGTCCCGCTAAGTAAGGGATACCCGTGTACCATGTTAGCAGAGGGATGACGGTTGAATATGCATAAAATAGCAATGTCAGAAAAAGAAACAAGAATAACTATAGCTAAATACGAACACCATCGTAATGGAAATTGTTAAGCTATCAACCAGTGTCGTACGCGATTGTTTAAACCAGAGAGAGTTCAGTTTCTGGAGGAAGATTGAAGGGGTCTGGGACAGCGAGGTCAGGAAATCTACTTGAATACGACTCTCGATGGCGTCTGTCGAAAGAGCAAAATGAAGAGTTACTTCGAAGAAAGAAGAGACACCAAAAATCTCTTCTTAGCCTATCTACACGAATCCCAGCTGAGGTTCATGTCTTGATGACTCAGAGGGTCCCAATCAATGCAGACCGTTGTTTTTCTTAACATACATTTCTTCTTTATTCTTGGACTTCTCAGAATCCAATCTGAAATCAGGCTAATATAACTATTTCCGTCTGAGCAAACATCTGTTTCTTATACTGATAACTGTTCAGCTTAACAACTAACTATACGCGTCTGCAACGAGTTATAGGTTTAAAAATTACCACAGCTCTTGAATTAATTGCATCTATTTTTTATGCTTACTGACTAGTGCTAAAGTGCGCCATTTGAGGATTTACGCGAACATGTAGGCCTAGACTGTGTTAGATAAGAAATCTAGTCACAAAGCGGAAAGTGGCGGCGCCAGGATTTCAGAATAGGAGTTTCAGCCCTAAGCCCTGCCCTTTCTCCCTCTCCCCCTCTTTTCTCCATCACTTTTCCTCCCGGTTCATCCATCCCCTCTCATCCCCTCTTTCATACCCTCCCATTCTCCCTTCCTCCCCTCCTCTTTTCCATCCTTCTCTCCATTCCTTCCTAGTCCGGTATTCCCTTCCTTTCCTCCTACAATCCCCCACCCCTTCCGCGAAGCCGCAGCCCTCTAAAGAGGGGGTTCGGAGTTTCGCCCGGGTAAATGGTGGATCGAGTTAATCGAGTCTTTATCAGGGAGGGTGAAGTTATGCGCCCTTTGCTGAAAGTTATAATGGTTCTCGCTGCAGTGGGCAGAAGCAAGGAGGTCCTAATACCTCCTTGGCGGAGAGGCCATGGAGGACGTGAAGCTCATTGCCGTGGACTGCTGAGAACAGAGCGGCGTCTGCCGCTTGTGCTAGCATTTCAGCCGAAATATATCACTTCCGTTTCCTGGTACCAACCATTGCGAGCTCGTGTTGATTGTTCCAAATAAAAGTAAACGGCCCAGAGATTATCGTTAGTGGTTATCCGGTTTAAATGTATTTGGCCCTTTAGGTTCTGCAGGTTCTATATTGTTTAAGTTTAGGTGGATAGACGTGCACTTTTTGAGGACATTTAAAAATCCAAGCGATGTCTGCCATACCCTGGAGTCTTGGACGAAGCTCGCAGGAGAGAGAATGAAATGTAATCACAACCTCCACATAATCTTCAACGCCCAAGAGGCCAAGTTGTGGGAACAAGCGTATGGACAGGCTCTCGGTCAAAAACAGAAACGGTTAGGCAGGTTCGCGGTCATGTTCGGTTCCAAGGCCAAAGAAGATATCCGAGATGATCTTTCAACCCTGGAAACTCAAGCCTAACTTTTTCGAAGTTTTTCCAGTTGACCATCTGTGTCACACAATTCTTGTTGCTAAAAATCAATAATGCAGACATTTTAAAACTATTGTTATACACAATAATGGCTACAATTTTAAAGTATAGCCCGTGATCGATCGAGTACATAGGCGCCCACTCTCTGGGAGCCTTGGTTGTGATTGCACCAAAAGAGAAAGCTCAGTGGGTGCGTCGCACTCAGAAGAATTCGGACCTAATGTACAATAAAGTTGCAAATGTCCTATATGAGACGGGCTATAGATACACAAATTTCGGAACATAGGCCAAAAGGCAGTAAGGTTGCACAACTCTGTCAGTCACCGTCACGTGAGTTTCAAATACTTTTTCTAACCACGTAACCCTTGACCAATGCGCTAAAACTCGCCTGCGACGATGTAGAATATAAAAATTTTCCGTGTGGTTAAACCCATGCACCAAGAGACAAAAGCAAAAGTCGGCGCCCATGATCGAGTAAGTCGATCAAAGTCGGTCGCAACTCGGCCAAGTCGTTTACCCTTTGGAAGGAATGTATTATTAATTGACATCCCTAGACCATGTGAGAAGTAAAAGCGCTTAAATGCTACTGTAATCGGAACTGTACAAAGCCTTTCAAAAGCTGTTTGGACAGTTCCTGTTTTTCCTGTTTACTTACTCCTTAGCTCTAGGTTTACAATTTTAGATACATGGCCGAATGAAGATTGTTATCCTTGTTATCTAAAGCTAAGACGTGTCCAGATCTGACGCTTCCAGACAATGGATATTTCGTGCAGGGCCAGTGCAGCAATGGTGTCAATGACGTCTGTGGTATTCGCTGTAAATCCGGCTACAGACTTCATGGAAGCAGTCTCCGACTGTGCACGGAAGATGGAACTTGGACAGGAACTGACGTTAGCTGTGAAGGTTAATACTTTAGTTGTACACTTCTTTTCAGTGCTTTTTTCTAGAAAAAAGGCTCCGGAACTCAACAAATTTAGAACAATTATAGGGGCATATTTTATTCTAACATTTCATTTTAATATATATCAATATCAATAAACACTG
Organism: Aporrectodea caliginosa; assembly: GCA_020284085.1. Classification (NCBI taxonomy): domain Eukaryota; kingdom Metazoa; phylum Annelida; class Clitellata; order Crassiclitellata; family Lumbricidae; genus Aporrectodea; species Aporrectodea caliginosa. Next base: position 852,512 of record JACEVL010000889.1, read on the forward strand.
AAGGCACTGATATTAAATTTAAGTATCTAAGTAATTTTAAATAATTTTGTATTAAAAATTTTAAATTAACTAAATTATTTTTAATAGCTGAGAAAAGGTCCCGGAACGCCGTTCCGGACCGCTCCGGCTGAAAAAAGCACTGCTTCTTTTACTCTAAGTGGAAATTGAGTTTACACTCATTAATTTTTAAAATCTCATCGAAGGATTAGGTGATAGTTATTTCACGCAGCTATTCATGTGGTCATCACCGGTATAGTGTTGGGATTTGAGACTTTCAGCTGAAGCACATGACCAGAAAAGCTCTTGAATGGAAACGGAAGTGAAAGAGACAAATGGAAGGTGGTATACAGTTAAGTGATGCAAACAAACTGAGCCTCACTGAGTCACTGCATTCAATACAATGCAATGCAACTGTCCCTGCTTTCAAAATTCAGAAATGCACACACAACGATGTCGCAGATACAATTATATTGCAGAGCAATTATGAATGAAGGACTTGCTGAAAGTCCCTACACAGTAACTGTCTTGGGCGAGGCTCGAACCCGTACTCTCCGCGTTACAGGCCGAGCGCTCTAACCAATCGGCCACCGTGCCCCATAATTATAAAATGGACAGATGGATATTTATTTCTATAGTGAGATATATAGGTGGGCAGACAGAAGATAGATGATGAAGAGATAGATAGATAGTGATGATGACAAGCGTAGGCTTATCCAATTCATGCCTAGCCAGTTCCATTCGTATTCGTTTTCATCTGCGAGATGAAGAGCCAAGAGTCTGCCATAGAAACGTATTTTCGGACAAAACGATGATGATGATGATTGATTGATGATGATATTGATGATTGATTGATTGATAGGCAGCTATAGGCCTACCCAATGTTAGATATTGTAGATAGTAGATAGAAAGACAGAGACAGGCTGACAAAGTGCCATAGTGAATTGGTAAGGATTTGTAAAATAATTCGTCCAGTTTTATGATTTAGGTAGCCTGCCAATAAGAGTGATCTTACTATAGTCATAAACTTCTCATTATTCTAAAATAACTCGGCACCAGTTCTGGAGAAAAGGCCTGAAAAGTAAATGGAAATGGATGAAAAAAATTGACTTTGAGCATCTGCTAATGTGTTTTAATTTAACTAAGAAATGTGTGACAAATTAAAAAAGGAGGTAAAGAGGTTTTATTCTACAACAAAATCTAAACTGAGGAAACAAGCAACTGTATGTTTTCAGTGAAACGTTGCCCTGGACTCTACGCTCCACAGCATGGAGAGTTGGATTGCACGACCTCTGATTTCTCCTTCGAAACTCGTTGCAATTTCCGCTGCGATCATGGTTATCGACTTGATGGATCCAAGTCGCAATCTTGCCTTGCCTTTGCACATTGGAGTGGCATTCCACCAAAGTGCAGAGGTCAGAATACACATTAACCCTGTGACGTTCTTGGGGTGCATTTGCACCCCTAGTCACACTTTGTTCCTTTGTTTCACCCAGAAGGACTCATGATATAACGCCTACATTTTATGACTTTTCCTTATTTATGAGGATGCACTTAACCCTATTTGCCCATAATTGTACCCCTCAACATTTCTGATAATTTTGAGGTTTATACGTTGCGGTCCTCGGGGTGCAAATGCACCCCATGTGTTATATTGCGGCATTTATAAGTCAATTATCTAACTTGGCATTTTTATATCTATGGACTCTTTTCTTAGATTACAATATTCTTTGTTGCCAGACACAGTGTTGCCAGTTCCGCGGTTTTCCCTCCCAATTGGGCTAGTTTCAAACTTTAGTTGCGGGAAAAATTCGCTGTCCGCGGGTTGCGGTTTTTTGGGCTACTTTCATTCTTGTCCGCTGTACGGAAAACGGTATTGAAAAAACTGGGGAAAACACTCAGATGCTTGGCGAGCGAGATTTTAGCACTAGGGTGTTTATGCTTTGTCACTTTTGGCGTTGTTCAGATGCATTCAATTTTTAAACTTTACGATGAAACAAGTTACCAAAGTTCAAATAGAAGTAAATAATTACATAAATTTTGATCATTTTCAGCTATTTTCATTTTGTTTACGTTACAATTTATATTGGGCTACTTTCGGGCGGAGGAAGGCAAGGAAGCTTATATTAGAATCAGAAAGTCAGTCATCAGAATCGGATGGTGAAGATAGTTTTAGTGATGATTCTCAGAAAATAATATCTGGAGTCATGTGAATCAGATGTGAATCCCAGTGGAATGCAAAGAAAACACATCGTCGAAGACTTTTCCTGAAACAGCTTGGAAAAGATTTGGTCTATAACCATCTAACATCCAGACTGAGTATTCCTGAATTGTCACTCATGCTCAAAACCACAATTCATGAATGCATTGAACAACAGCATGAATCACAAGGCGATGCTCGAGATGATGCGACACAAAACAATTATGAAGAGCAGAACAATGGCCATGGTGGTGCAGACAATGCTGTGAGGAAAAGAAAGCAGGGTCGTTGCAGTCTGTGTGACCCCAGTAAAGACAAGAAATCGCGTACTACGTGTGATAGGTGTGGTTCATTTGCTTGCGCAGACCATTTAGTCGCACTTTGCACAGGCTGTGCATGAGTGTGCAAAGTAGATAAGGAAAACTTATTGGATATTTTGCAATAATAGCTTTTCATCTGTAGGCCTTACACTATCAGTGTTACAATTGTGTTGTACAGAAAACTTTCAAATAGTTGTGCTGTAAAAGTGTACATTTTTCGACAATGTCATGTTGCTTTGACGCCATGTCATGACGTCATATGACGTAATAAATTGTCTTAGAATTTACTTGAATAAAATTACTTTGTCTGTGCTCCAATTATTTATAGTATTATATGATTCGATTGATTCAAATACATCGAGAATACATTGGGGTGCATTTGCACCCCCGATACCTTGAGTGTAGGCCAAGGTAGCGAAACCTTCTGAGGGTTAATATTACATAGCTAACTTGGCATATCACATAACTTGCTTTAATGCCTCCTTTCATCCGTGCTAGACCCAGTTAAATTTTAAAAAGGCTACTCGAAATGAAATTGTGGTTACCAGGCATCTTAACTAAGCAGTCTCCAATCTCCGTACATCCACTTAATACCGTGTCTCGCAAACTTTTTAACTCCCGGCACACTCAGCAGAGCACAATTTTACCGGGGCACACCAAGTAAAATTTATTAAAATTACAAATCGCAGAAACGCAAGCAACTGCCATGGGCTTTGCCGCTGATATCTGTACTTTCATCAATTTGTAGTGCCAAAAACTTGTCAATTTCCTGTTTTGCATTCATGAAAATTGAATGATCTCGGAGCTGATCATCAACGTCTAGCGACATAATTATCTTGAGTCCTTCTAGAAATCGTATCAGCTGACAATGGAATATGCCTCACTTGTTAGACAGCTTCATGGCTTGTCATGGACTCAACGGCAATCTCCAACGCCGGCAAAATAACATTTTCGGAATCCACGTTTGGTTTCTTCTTCATTGCCAAAAGTTGTGCAATCTTGTAACTTGCGATCTGTGACTTCTCTTGGATCGAAGACATTTTGTCTTCAGCTTTTTCATTGCTTTTTTATGCTACATCTGAGTTTTTAAGATTAATCTTTCGCCTTGTCTTTGAACTCTGGCTGGTTTTTGTCAGATGTCGTTCAAGCTTCCTCGGCAACATTGCCTTGCTTGAAAGCGTTGTTGAGCAAAACAAACACTACGGAAGTGATCTGTCTTTGAAACCAATCCGATATAATTTTCGTTATAATACGTTTCGATAAACTGGATGGTTTGGTTATCTGTAAATTTTCCCTTCTACTGTCTACTGTAGTCCTTTCCATCATTTTTCGGTTCTTGCAAAGTAAGTTATATTAATGTCACTATAGTTTTTACTTTTCATCACATGACATCGAATAACTGTGAATGAGAAACTATTCTTAAAAAAGAAAACATTCAAAAGCCTAAAATTGTGTTTATGAAACAATTTATTATAAAGTCAATTAAAGAAACAAGCGAATTTTAGGTTTCTCTCGCGGCACACCTGAAATCTCGCACGGCACACTAGTGTGCCGCGACACACAGTTTGCGATACACTGATATTCTACGTTAATGCCAAATATGTTTGGTAACGTAACAACAGAACGTAGTTTGCACTGTTTGCTGAGCCCCACAAAATTTAGGAATGGCACTTTGTAATATGGGAGGATGGTCTTGTGAGTAAGGACCTGCAAGCAGTCTTAAAATAATAATCAATAATGAATGTGAGTAAGTTACTAAATACTGAACTATCCGCATAAACCAGGTAGCTCTGTGTTAAGGGAACCGTCAGAAACTAAGCAGAAGCTTGCTTAAGAAATTTTTTAAAATTTATGATAAAGTTTAGTGTTGTGATCTGTTAATGTATGCATCTTGTCTATGTTTTAGCTGAATGCCAGGAAGGTTATGTCTCAAAGACTGGACTGGACCCTTGTTCTCCATGCCCTCGTGGATATTTCCAACCGGAGAGGGGAATGTCTTCGTGCTTTGTGTGTCCTGACAACGTCTCAACTCGAAGTCCGGGATCAACAGACATGACAGACTGTGAAGGCATCTCTGAGTCAGGTGCCAGCTTTGGCAGCAGGTCATCAAATGAGCTCACCATCACAGAATGCTTTTCTCTGCCATGTCAGAATGATGCGGAGTGTCTCAGTGTACCTGCCGGTTATACCTGTAAATGTCAGTCGGGTTGGACAGGTAAGAACTGTGGC
>JACEVL010000890.1:0-12500 GCA_020284085.1 Aporrectodea caliginosa
TCATAGTAATGTTAATAATCATAATCATCATCATCATCATCATCATGGTCATTATCATCATGATCATCGTTGTTGTGATCATCATGACCATAGTCATAATAATCACCGTTGGTTGGCTTCACATGTGTGCATGGGCTCACCATTGGTGACTCTTTCTAGTTTACTGTGCATTGTTTTGCTAACTGATGTTGAAGTGTAGCTCAAAATGCCATTTATATAAGCAAAGCACACCTTTGATTTGCAGTACTATATAAGCTATTGTGGGGCGTGGTGGTGTAGGGGTATGTTCGGTGCCTTGCAGCTGGAGGTTTGCGGGTTCGAATCCACCTCAAAAGCCGCAGCGTAGGGACCCTGGGCAAGTCCTTCACTCGCAATTGCTCTCATGCGCTTCTGCGTGAAACTCCGATTCAGTGTCTGCGCTGTAGTCGGGAGCGCTCTCTGAGTAGACGCATCTTGATGGGGGCGCTATAACAAGTCCTCATACATACATACATACGTATAAATGTTCCATTACAATTACATTAACAATTACAATTACAATTTTTGCTTTGTTCGAATGTTGACTCGCAATTGATTTTGTTGGTGATCTTCAGGCACATGACAGCGGCCTCCAGGCAACTTCTCTTTCGACCGATCAACAGACAACGGGAATTAATCTGTCCAACGTTAGTTTTACATCTTTAATTTATTTGCAAAATCCTCCTCTGGTTTTAGTAACAGCTGTGCACTTCTGGTCCAATCGAATCAAGTATGTTGTGCCATTATCTCTATGCATAAGACATTAAAATTGATTGGTAGAAAATTGATAGGTCAGGGCATCCATACATGCAATGTCATACATGAATACCGGTACATACATAAGCCTACCTATATACATACTTATACCCATGCATCCACACACACACACACATTGACATGAATACACCTACAGACATACACCAGTTACACACATGCATACATGCATACATGCACATACATGTGTAGTACATAGTGATGTATATGTGACTGTGTTTCAGTTCAAGTTGTTGCTGTTGCCGGTTGCTGGAGCGGTCATTGGTGGTGCCCTGGGTGGTCCGGTGGGTCTCGTGGTTGGACTGAAGGCTGGAAAGGTGGCTGCCGTCGGCGGAGGACTTCTTGGTAAATATACCATGGACCAGATTCTGTTCATCTTTGTAATGAGGAGGTTTTGTGTCTCAGCACTGTTTAAGGACCTCTTTAGTAATGCCGATGCATGCTTTTCATATGCAAGCATACCTTAAGTACTTTACATACCTATGACCAATTGCCTACCTTGGGGCATGGTGGCCAATTGGTTAGAGCGCTCGCTTTGTAACATGGAGATTACGAGTTCAATCCTGCTCTCCTGAGACAGTTACTGTGTAGGGATCTTGAGCAAGTCCTTCACTCAAGTGAATCACTCAGAGCTATTGATTGTTGTTAGGTCATCAGATAGCAGGGATTTATCCATGGAAAAATTTTGTGGGTGGTTTGTTTAGTTTTCGAGGGGGATTTTTCTATATTTTTAGTTTTTTTATAACAGTAATGCATTTATTTCGGAGGTTTGAACCCGTAAAACTACCCCCTAAATACGTGCGCTTGTGTCAGATAGTGTCGCTTAATAAATGCTTTATAATAATAATGATGATAATTAATAATGCTCTTCATTTCTCCTTTTGTTTGAAGGTTTGACTGGTGGAACGATTCTCAAGCGCAAGAAAACACAGGAACGAAGTTTGTCGCTTGATGAAACAAACGAAGATTCAATGGAACTGAACCACATACGCTCTGCATCGAGTCCTGCGCTCTCCACAACTGCACCACGCCAGCAAAGCATCTGCGAAACCGATGAGAAATAGACCGCCTGCACCTACGCGCAGTTTTAGATGATTTAAATGCTTTCATCAACGCCATCATCATCATCATCATCATCATCATCATCATCATCATCATCATCATCTTCCTTTATCATCATCTGCATAGTTTTTGTTTGACAATTTCGGTGCAATTTGAATTTTCTGTGACGTTGTTTGGGTGTAGGAAAATCAAGACTAGTGGACTGGTGATGAAGTTGAAATTGCAAATCATTGTTTGTGAACTCAATTAAGGTGCATTTGTATTTATTTTAGAAGTATTGCCTAAAGGAGCAATTTGACTAAAGACTTGCTTTTTACGTGACCCCTTGGGTTTGACCTTTGGTCTTGACTTTGATTTGACCTTTGGTTGTGAAATTCTAATTTGACCTTTGATTTTCATCTTTTAAGTGGATCTGTGATTTTGAGTTTGGCATTTTAATTTGACCTTTGATTTGATCTACGTTGTTTATCACGGTTTAGTTTTGGCCCATTGTTTATCACGGTTTAGTTTTGACCCATTGTTTATCACGGTTTAGTTTTGACCCATTGTTTATCACGGTTTAGTTTTGACCCATTGTTTATCACGGTTTAGTTTTGACCCATTGTTTATCACGGTTTAATTTTGACCCGATGTTTATCATGGTCTAGTTTAGATTGGACCATGGTTTGTCATGGTTTAGTTTTGACCCATTGTTCATAACAGTTGAGTTTTGACCCTTTACGGTGTAGTTTCGACCCGTTGTTTATATCGTTATCAAAGTTTTGACCCATTGTTTATTATGGTTTAATTTTGACCCATTGCATGGTTTAGGTGTCTCCATGTTTTCATATTTTTTGAGGTGTCAAGAATTGATATTTGTTGGACGTTTTAGTTTGACTTGCTTTTATCATGGCTTATGTGATGTGATTTTTATGACTCATAGTTTATTGAAGTTTATGTGACTCTGCTTATAACGGCTTATGGGCTATAAGGTTGTATAGAGTGTTTGTTTATCAGTTTTTAGAAGGTTTACGTTGCGGATTATATATCAAGTCTTATATTGTTTTGGATTTAATCTAATTCCATTTGTAATTCAGGTTTATATATTTTTTTCAATCGCTTAACGTGTTAATTTAGGTTTGGCTGGTTCGCTGGTTTTATCGAAGGTTAATGTGATAATGATGTATGCATAGAGCCATAGACTGATATCAGTCATAAGAAACCGGTTAAGGTCCTTTTCAAATGCATTGAACATTGCTAAACTAAAAGAAACAACTAAATGTAAACGTAAATGTCTAAATATGACTGAAAGTGACTAAATATGACTTAAAATGACTGAATATGACCAACAATGGTTAAATGTGAATGAAAATGACTTGTAAATGAGTAAATATGACTGAACATGACTGAAACTAAGAGAAAACTAAGCGAGCATTTTTCATTTCGGCTCTGTCTGTGTGTCTCTCTCTGTCTCTCTCATAGTTCTCATAGCCAGATATATATATATATATATATATATATATATATATATATATATATATATCGTTTCTGTTTTTAGAACCATAAGATAACGGTGTTCAGCACCTTTGCCAGGTTTCAAAAAGTCCCTATATACATAGCCTGATATATATATATATATATATATATATATATATATGCAGAACACCGTTATCTAATGGTTCTAAAAACAGGAACGATTTATCTTGTTTTGAAAATGTTTTGTGAGCAGTCTGAATATTTTATCGTTCTAAGAATGTGGCCTGTGTAGACGATGTTGTTTTCTCTCGCAATCCGACCTAACAGCTTTCTGCACGTGGTTTAGTTTAGTGCTTTTTCACCATCAAACTGTCTGTTCTTTTCCTTGCTTTTGACTCTCGCTCCTCCTTGAAGAAAACAGGGCATCTGTTGACAGGTTTTGTTAGATATACAGAAACACATGGGTACGATTAGCTAGAACTGCTAATCGATTAGAAGTAGAATTAGCTCAAAAGAAATTTGCTAATCGATTAGAATTAGAATTAGCAAAAGCTTTTAGCTAATCGATTAGAATTAGAATGAGCAGCAGCTAATCGATTAGCAATTAGAATTAGATTTCGATAATCGATAGTTCGATACATATATTTGTTCATGAATTTGTCAAATTGTTATCAGAGCACAGCAAGTTGTTGTAGCCTATTACAATACCTAAAGCTTTAGCCTATTACAGTGCTTAAAGCTGTAGCCTATTACGTGCAATGCCTAAAGCTGTAGCCTATTACAATATCTAAAGCTGCACAACTGCTATGTGTGAGAACAGTCCAAAAGCCAGCAAGCAACACCACATCGGTCAATACATGCTGCAATTATTGACATTGCTACTGCATAAGTTCACTATTGCATTTTGCAATTAGCATGTCTTGAATCAGTGCATCACTTAGCCTACAGCGCCTAGCGTTTACGATGTAGCCACAAAACTAAATACGCGTTCCATGGCAGCTGAGGTTGCAGGAACACAGTGATACTGTAGATGAAGAACATGAAGACATGCGAATCTTTCAGTGTTGCATGAGCAGAATGGACAGATAACCATGAACAGATCATTGCAGGTTTGAAACAGCCTTCAGATAAATAAGTAAGTAAGGAATTCTTGAAAACTCAATGTTAATAAACTCATTCTTAATGAATGCGTTCTCAGCTTAATTTTCACACATCTAATCGATCAGCTAATCGACTTTCGATTAGAATTAGCTGAAAATTGCTAATCGATTAGAATTAGAATTAGCATCAGATGACAGCTAATCGATTAGAATTAGAATTAGCTGTTTGTCTAATCGATTAGCTAATCGATTAGCATCTAATCGATTAGTTACCCATCTCTGATATACAGAAACACATGTATACTTATATATGTGTGTATATATCATATATGTGTATTATATATATGTATATATAATATATATATAGATATACATGTATGTTATCACTGAAAATCAAAATTTGGAACCACAATGAAAGTTCTACATCACCTGAGGAACCACAGCGTGAGGAACCGGCTTATTCACAGGCGCTCAGTCAAAACAAAATGGATAGGAAATAAGAGTCAGAAGCGGTTCCAGGTCAAGATCAAAGGTCAGAGACAACAGGACAGAGATGAGTTTAGGGAGGGAGGCTACAGTGAGATGATGTTTAGAAACTGAGAGAGAGAGAGAGAGAGAGAGAGAGAGAGAGAGAGAGAGAGAGGAGGTGAGAGGTCATAAAAAGGCGTCTCATAAATGTATGGATGTCTAATCTGATTAGATTAGATTAAGAATGAGATTAGATTTGAGATGTTTCGTCACAATTCACAATTCTAATTGAGATTGAGGGAACATTTTAACAGATCTGAAGTGTGGTTGTGCAACGTTAGTTAGTTAATTTGTGAATAATGTTTATATTATGACATTTGATGAAACTATTCAATAATGTTTATATTAGGCCTATATTGTATCAGAGATTGGTAACTAATCGATTATATTCTAATCAGTTAGCTAATCGATTAGAGAAACAGCTAATTCTTATTGATTATCTACAAGATTTTGCTTATTCTAATCGATTAGAAATTTAACTATTTGATTAGCTAATTGATTAGCTGTTTGCCTGAGTTTGGCTAATTCTAATTCTAATCGATTAGCTACAAGATTTTACTAATTCTAATTCTAATCGATTAAGAAATTTAACTATTTGATTAGCTAATTGATTAACTGTTTGCCTGAGTTTGGCTAATTCTAATTCTAATCGATTAGCTACAAGATTTTACTAATTCTAATTCTAATCGATTAAGAAATTTAACTATTCGTGCCCATCTCTGTATTGTGTTGTATTTGAAAATTTGTAAAGGATATCTTACAGTGTAAACCAATCAGAGTCGCTCCCAGTGCAATGAGCCCCGAGGGAAAAGACATTAATTTTAGACAGTGGATGGATGCAGGGAGGTTACCAGTTAGGGTCATAGAGCGGGTGGAGGGAGGAAGGTCATTCCACAGCGAGAGGCCAATGCAGGCAAAGGCAGGGTGTTGGGCCATGGCCGCCCTCACCCGATGGAACAAGAAGGTCATATAATGACATTTGATGAAACTTTTGAATAATGTTTATGTAATGACATTTGCGAGTTAATGCTTTCGAAATCTATGTTGGCATAATGAAGTTGTTGGTGCCTGTTCTCAGTTCTGCTCTTGCCATTTGAAACTTTGCTATGTGCTTCTGCATTTAATTTAAATTTCTGTTATTTAAGGTTTTATTATGTCATAGATTTAGTAGCTTTCTTTACAATCAGTAGCTGTTCTTAGTAGCAGTTGTAAGTAGCAGTTATTGTATGATAAGAGACTGTTCTTATTAGCAGTTCTAAGTAGCAGTTATTGGATGATAAGTAAATGTTTGTTGTAGCAGTTCTAAGTAGCAATTATTGAAGTATGTTAGTACTTAGTACCTATACTTCGGAATCTGAGTTTCTTTTTGAGATTATGAAAGATGCTGATGAAACTTTCAGTCTGTTTAAATTTTATTGGGTTTAAGCTTTTTGTGAGGATTAATATTTTGATTGTTTTCTGTTGTTAAATTTTGCTATTGTTTCTCTGCTTTTTTAAATGTTTGTTTCTGTGATAACTGTGTTCACAATGATTTTTTTCAAGAACCTGTGCTATTGTTTTGTTTAAGTCCTATCAGCTTTTATCATCTATAAGTGTATATTTATGAAAATGCTGAACATGGCACAGTTGAAGAACCATGCTAAACGCTAATATATTTGAAACTATAGGCCAGTGCTGTCCAACCTTTTTGACCCCGCGGGCTACCGAAGAAGTAATTTTTGAAGCCGAGGGCCGCACCAGTCAACTCAAAAGCAGCGACTAAAATTTATTGAAAATTATTAACTGTATTATAATTAATTATGGAGTTATCATAATAAATGCGTCTTGGGAACTGGATTTTGTGTACACATTGTCAAATGATAAGCCAAGTTATGAACGAATAGCTATGCAAGTAGGCCAGTGACTGTCTTTTACTTCATTTTAACAGAAATTGCAAATATTTAGCAAGCTGTGGCGGGCCACTTAGAATCTGCCGGCGGGCCGCGGGTTGGACAGCACTGCTATAGGCGATGTGTGATAGATAGTGAAGATTTTCAGTTTGTCAAAATGTTTGAAGATCATGTAAAGTGAGAACAATAATAACGCATTAGATTTGTCAAATTGATGCTCCTCCTAGTCTTATGGTAAAATGGTGAATTAGATTTGGTGAAATGACCCAGATTTTTCATAAAATGACCCAGATTTTTCATAAAATGACCCAGACGTTTCCGTAAATGACCCAGATGCTTTCAATTTACCCAGGTATTTTGGTGAAAGAAAGCATTGGAGGTGTTAAAATGAACCATATGCTTTGAAGAAATGACTTAAGAGTTTGGTACATTAAATGATGCATTAAGATAGCTGTATTGATAAAATTGTGTTTTGTTGAAGTTACACATTAGATTTCTCAAAATGACACCTGTACTCTGCTAAGTCTTGCAGTAAAATGCTGTAATGAATTTAATGAAGTTTTGGTAAAACGATGCAGGCTTTGAGTATAGTGGCAGCTCTTTTGGTAAAATGACCGATGTGCTTTGATAAAATGACCCAACTCCCTGAATGAGTGAATGGTAAAATGACTTGACTACTGTCATAAAATGACCGAGCTGTTTTAGCAAAATGACGACTATTTTAGCTTTTTGATACACATGATAAATGACGTTTCAAAGAAGCTAGTACTATTAACTCTTCTTATGTATATGTATACAGGAGTTTATGCTTCCGTGTATTTGTGCATTTGTGCATCTTTTGTATTTGGGCATTTGTATAGCAGCTTTTAGATCCCCTCAGATATAAAAACAAAATCAACTTCTTTTTATATACTGTGCCTTTTTTGCAGTGTGCATTTTGAATTTTTGCTTGTCAGAAGTTGTGAATATTTGGGACCATTCTCAGCATTATTGCTTAGAATGTGCATTAAAGCCATCGTTTCTCGTTTGTATATCATGTAATTTGTATGTATGTTTGTATATGTTGGTATGTGTATACTATATATATATATATATATATATATATATATATATATATATATATATATATATATATATATGTGAATGTATGTATATATTTATTTATGTTTGTTTGTGTACGTATGTATGAAAACACTTAATGTGTACCTCGTAAAAACGCAGCTTTAGGCTTTTAATTCTGGTAAGCTGATTCTTGTAGGGTCTCTACGTCTGTTTTCCGTCGGTTGTTTCATTACAAAACTAATCCCGTCTATGACGTCATTGTTATCTGGCAACGTCAGTTACGTCACATTTAATTGTTTTCACCTTTGTTGGAGAATTTGTTTCTGCAAAGAATGGAATGAAAATGAATGATTAATTCTGTTGTCGACTCTTTCGAAAGCCAATCTAATCTGCAGAATGAAATCGATTGGCTTCTGTTGCGCCGCTAATTAAACTGCAGGCGTATAGGCCCCATATCGATGGACAGCTTTGAGAGAAGCAGCCTTGGCCAAAACTACGCGTGCCGAAACCAAGTCTAACCAGTAATATATATATATATATATATATATATATATATATATATTATACGGTCATATATATATATATATATATATATATATATATATATAGAGTGTACATGGCATTGTTATATGCCATAACATAGCAATATAACTTATATATATATATATATATATATATATATATATATATATATATATGTTATATGCCATATTCACGAGTATAAAACAACAAAACATATATGTGGCTCTGTACGTAGCCTACTAAGAATTAAGACTTCCCTCTCTCTCTCTCTCTCTCTCTCCTCTCTCTCTCTCTCTCTCTCTCTCTCTCTCTCTCTCTCTCTCTCTCTCTCTCTCTCTCTCTCTCTCTCTCTCTCTCTCTCTCTCTCTCTCTTGCCATCAGGGAGTCCGCCTGTCCGTCCAACAGGCGCCGTATAATAATTCAGGGCTGGCTTTGATTTTCACTATAGGCCCGACCAGGTGGAGTTATATAGAGCATATTTACACGAGAACGCGCAGGTCTACAATGTATATATATCGAGGCGAGGTAGGTATAGGTCCTATAGGCCTACCAACGACTTGGATGGTAATTAAGTGACAGACATGCAACCGTCATGGAAGGTATAGGCGTATAAACGCAATCTGTGGAGCGGTTTCTGTGTGGGATGATGTCTAAGACTCTTATAGGCTGAAGCGAAATGCAGGAAAGGTCGGTTACTGGGTTAGTTACATGATCATGTGGGCTACGTATCATGACTCATGACGAGGATTACTATAGCGTCGCCCTCCTCCTTTATATAGGCTTCGGACTGGCACCATTCGGCAGTGGTGGAGACGGCTGAAGAAATGTTGACCGTCGCGCTGTACTATCCTCTTCTGCAAATTGCAATCTATAGACAGACAAAATGTAAATGATGTAGAGTTTTGTAGACGTTTTTAATGTAGCGACCGTATAATTATGGCCTCAATGACCCTGCTCATCTTTTCACTGAATTGATCGTGTGAGACTCTTCACCAACATTGTCCGTTTGAATGGGTGCCACGCATGCATTTAAGGGTCCCCGTGTACTGACCGTGCTAGCCAGATATTCAAACCTCTGAAATATATCCCCCATCGGAATGCAGACCGGCACCCCTACGGTCAGAGGTTCATGGGACGTGAGCTCTAACACCGTTGGGCCTATAGCCAATGCAATTAACCAATCCGTAGAGGCCTAGAAGCCTATATCGCCCATACGGCACTGCCTTCTGACGATATTTAGGTTACTGAGGATTTATCATGCAGGAGGCAATGCCAAAAACCCATCGGCCTACAAGCCACAGCAGTAAGAAGCTGACAGACTGACTTATGAATAGACCTACTAAGATAAGTTTTGCTTCTGAAAACAGTCTCAAGTTTGGAGAAACAATGACGCGTGTTTCGTGTATGCACTCTGTTCAGCTATCAACGAAGGAACAGCTTCATCCAAGCATCAAAGCTAATTATAATAATCAGCGAATTTAGGCTACCGTCTGAGTTGGCCTACAGTACGTCTCTCACAGCAGCCGTTTCTGGTTTGAATGGGCGCCACGATGAATCAGGCCCCGAGTTACATGTACGAACCAAAGATACAGCAATGATTGGTATGTGAAAACAAGCAACTCTTGTGCAAAGGCGTTGCGAAGTATTTCCAATAGGCCTACTGAAGCGGCCGACCAAACCAGTTTGTGCTGCATAAAGAGTTCAGAGAACGAATAGCTCGGGGTTCGAATCCCCGCGCCTCCTGGACGCGACGCTCGTGAATAAGCTGGTGCCCGGCGCTTAGCTTTTATGTAGCGCCTTAGTGATTATGATTATGATTACGATTCGGACAGAAAGTTATTTCGAGAATGCCTTTCCTCTAGCGATCGTTCGACATAAAATGAATATGCATTGACCGTATAGGCCTATATACTGTCGTTGGTTAGATCAGGCGGAGATAGGGAACTGGCCTTCATACGCCGAGGCTAAGAAAAAGAAGTCACTCTTCGTTTACCATTTCTGCCGGTCTGTACTTTGAAATAGCTTCGACGTTTAACGACACGTTATGGCTGCCAGGGCAGTCGACATCTTACCTCAAATCGAAGTGAACTTAACGCACTGCTCTGTCTTTTCAATTTATAAGTGGAACGATAGACTCAAGAGAGGTGTGTATAGCCCACTTACTCCTCTTCTTCAAAGAATCATCCTATATTCACGGAAATTCGCTACTGTTGTTGTTACTGTTTCGAAGATGTTTAACCCACGCAGGGTCACAGAGAAATGCGAATTTGAGGCGCGTTTAGTCAGTCGCTGTGTGAAGAGCTGTTGAATAGTCTGATGTTTGAAAGCCAAAGAAAAAAGCGAGTTTTGAAGTGTTTCTTAATTGAAGAGAAGAGTACTAGCATCGAACAGCAACACGGAATGAACGAGAGCCTACGACAGTCACATCAAGGAAAAGACGCTTACCAGAATATCGCTGCTTGGTGGAATGTATGGAGATAGCTGCAGTGGTTGAAGGTAGGTATACGAGTGCTCGTTGTGAGGGTTTCATAGGCTTAGACAGGACAGTCTAAATCAGGGGTGGGCAACTGGCGGCCCGCGGGCCGGATCCGGCCCCCGGGGACCTTTGAACCGGCCCTTGGCATGTCTTTTATATTAGCACTGTACCTGGCACTTTGAGGACCTTTTATCCGGTCCTAGTTTGGGAACCTTTAATCCGGCCCTACACAATGAATTTCTGTACATAGACGACATTCAAACATCTGTTGCTTTAACTTGCTTATTTATTAAAAATCTATAGTCTATAGTCAACTAGTTTACTACTGAGTCATCAATGTAATCTACTCTCTGCATGAAACAAACCACAGGTTCGCTACTTTAGAAACTATCTATCTGAACTTTTCAAAAGAAGTTGCTACTCTGGGGAAATCAAATATCAAACGGTGATACTGTGCATTTTCCATGTTTTACTGAGTCGGCAAATGTCAAGAAGTGCACAGAACAAATAATTTTATTGAAAGTAGAGTTCCAGTTTGCTGATTCACTGCTCATGGAGTAGACTTAAATTTGTTTGAATCTCCCTTTTCCATCGATGCCAATTCAGCACTAAACTCCATGCAAATGGAATTGATTGAACTCCAATGCACCAGTGAGTTGGAAATGAAATTTCATCAGATACCTCTGATTCAGTCGTACAAACTGTACAATTCTCAGGATTCTAACCCTTCACTTAAATTTTCATCGCCTGAAACTGGTTGCTCTGTTTCCATGCATGGTGCACCAATATTTGTGAACAGCTGTTCTCAAAGATGACACTTACAAAGTGCAAAACAGATGCAGATTAACAGATGACAATCTCTCCAATGAACTTCGAATTGCCACTTCCAACATTAAATCAAGCATTGCGGATTTGTGTCGCGATTAGAAGTGCCTGATCTCACATTAAATATGGCACACCAAGAAAATGGATACTTTGTGCAGACAGACAGACAGCTCTATGAATTTTTAAAACTGAATAAAACATTATTTTATTTTGTTTTTTAATGTTTAGCGTAGGACTTATGTATTAATAGAATAATTAAATTTTCGACATAAAAATTACCTTCATTTGCTTTAACGGTTATTCTGTAATATTTAGTCTGAATAAAATTAATAGCGTTTCATTTTCTAGGACAAATGAATCTCCAAAAATTAGGTTGCGATTGGCATACGGCCCCTGTGCTCCCCTTAAAACCTTAAAGTGGCCCTCTGTTAAAAGAAGTTGCCCATGCCTGGTCTAAATCTTATTCTGAATTCTACAGGACGTCAATGCAGCTGACCAAGCAGGGTTTGAATGATATCTATCAGCTCAGTTTATAGAGTGAATGTCATGCTTAAAAGACGTGTGCTAGGCACTCTTCCTCTCCATCAGAGTCCGCCTCTGTTGACTCGTGTCTTTCGCTATGACTGACAGCGATGCAACTCGGGACCTGTGGTCGGTCTACTCTCCGATTCTCCTCATCTTCGGTCTGTTCGGCAACTGCCTCTCCCTACTCGTCACCACGCGCCATCCAATGCGTGGCATCGCCTCCAGCCGCTACCTCATGGCCATCGCCACGGCCGACAACGGGTC
>JACEVL010000890.1:17500-75000 GCA_020284085.1 Aporrectodea caliginosa
TTAAGCACCGTTGTCTAATGACAAAGTTGTAGTTGATGGTACTGAGCAACTGAAGGACTTGCTCAGGGTCCTTACAGGGTTGACGCTTACCATTTTGGAATTGCATAACCACCATACACTGTCTCTCTGATCTTCTGAATATTGACCTAATTACGGCTTGGTTTTGGTGCGCCATCGGTTGTTGCCTTGTGCTCTAGAAATTACTAATTAATTACAGTATGTATGGTTATTTGCATGTATGTTTGATGGATTTATGAAAGTGCTTTTACACATGTGTTTATGTATACATTGTATGAGTGTTTGTATTGTATGCATTTGTGTATGTGTATATTATGTTCAAGTGTGTTTGCATTGTACCTGTGTGAGGTTCTTATATTGCTTTATATTAGTAGTCAGATACGTACACTTGTACCTGCTTGTATTTGTATGTATCTATGTGCATGCAGGCACGTAGCGAGACTTAAATTCAAGAGGAGGCAACTTCACAGACCATTGGCAAAATCCTGGTCATTGGGGCCATTGGTCAATAGAAGTTCCAGTGTATAACAAAAGCAAGGAGGCAACTGCCTCCTCGTGCCTCCATGTAGCTACGCCTATGACTATGTGTGTATGTAAAACTATGTATGTATGTATGAAGATTATTTATGTATGTTACATTACGCATGAGATGTTTACATCTTGATAATTGATGAACTCACCTTAGAAGTACATGCACTGGTTGTATGTGTGTATTTATGTATCTGAGTATTTATATAGTGGCTACTAAACCTTTTAATGGCATGTATATAATATTATGAATCTATGTTTGCACACAGTACTGGATTAAGGCATATAAAGCCAGCTATGCCATGGCTTAGGGCCACACAAGTTCCACAACGTTTTTGAGGGTCCAAAATCTGGAGAAATTAAATTAAATTGTTGTAGCAAATTCCTGATTTTGTGTAATTTTAAATATTTTGTGCTTTACCCTTAAACGTTTTTCAGCACTAGTAAGTTTTAGTTAGTACTTACTGAATACTGACCTTAGTCACAGACTTACACTCACAGTCTCTACACTCTACAGGCCTATATGTCATTAGAAAAGCAGCTTATCATGTACAAGTATGTTTAGAACTTTGTGTTGAGATACCCGTACTTTGGTTTGCTTTGGGGTTAAGACCACCGGATGTCTTAACCCGGCCTTGTATGCACAGTTGCACACACTATGTAAAACTATGTATGTATGAATATGTTTGGATGCAGTGTTTTAATTGTCAAGAAAGAGCTGGAGGTCACAAATTTGACTGATTACCAAAGCACATCAATGCAAGTCAAACTCAGATTTTGTAATAGGCTGCACACAAAGCAGCTGACAATTCATGAATTAAAATCAGTGGTTTTTTTCAGCCGGAGCGGTCCGGAACGGTGTTCCGGTACCTTTTTTCAGCCATTAAAAGATAATTCAGTTAATTTAAATTTTTAGTAAAAAAATTGTATAAAATTATTTAGATACTTTAATTTAATGTAAGTGCTTTCAGTGTTTATTGACACTGATATAATTATATGAAACAGAAATATTAGCATAAAATATGCCCCTATGATTGTTCTGAATTTGCTGCGTTCCGGAACATTTTTTTTCTAGAAAAAAAGCACTGATTAAAATGATCACTTATCTAAATAGGTGTATTGAAAAAAAATCATTTAGTTTACAAAAATAATTTTGAGCTACATATGTCGTGACCTGACCCCTCCCCAACATCTTTTCAGTTATTTAGATGAGGGGGTTTAGAAGAAGAGCCAGAGGTTGAACCCCCATCAGCTAAAACAATAAGTATGTATACACTGGTTATTTTTTAAAGTGCCTTTTAGGAATCTCACAAGGCTGCTTAGCATGGCAATGTGACATCTGGAGAGGTGTCTTGAGATGGCTTGTGAAGGCTTCATGAGGTATCTGTGACGAAATGTGCTGTGTATATTATGGCCATTTATGCAACACCTTAACAGATATGCAACTCGATGAGTCAACACATTCCATGGGTGGCGCCACATGTTCTGGAGTCACTTATTCGGTAGATGGCGTAGATTCAGCGTAGCTATTATAATGGACAGTGACTATTATTATAGGTAATGCAATTCAAATTCATATGGCGCCAGTAATGGTAAGTAAGTACAAACTCACCATGACATAGTCCGAGTGTAGAAGGAAATACAGTATAAAATAATTATAATAGTAATTTTATAATGATAGTCATTTCATAATTTTTATTCCTTTCTTTCAAGATAGAAAGATTATTCATTGGGATATTAAAAACTGCATGCATTTCTTGGTAATTAACATGTAATTAATATCGATTAACTCTTAACACTTAAATGTGACTGCTCAACCAAATGTTTCCATTCACCTAAAATGAGACCCACATACACTATTGCAATCAAAACTGCTGTGAAAACCACAAGGTTGTCATCTCTTAATTAAGGAAGCCCACCAAGAGAGCAGGAGGGATCGAGGTACGTAACACAAATGTAGACAGGGGGGTGGTCCACCCCGGGTGGACGTCCGCAACTATTATTATTATTATTAACTAAATTTCGCGCAAGCATACATATTAGTAGAATCTACGCCGTAAGCAACAACTTCAGTCCGACACTACGGACTTTGTTTGGAGTCGTTTTGACGGAGGCTGGAGAATCCAAGTACCCCACACTGTAGCACAGTTAGCCGTGCAAGACATACAGAGTTGCTTAATCTTGGACTTAGTAGCCCGTCGGTAGCTGTACACACCCGTTCCCTTGTGCCGTCGATTCGTTGAATCCTAACGACCGTCATAGTTTTCCATGACAGTTTTCTTGGCAAAAGTACAGATCTCGAGGTGGTTTGCCATTGCCTTCCTCTGGTTTCGCCTGCCGTGCCCGTTCGTTCGCCTCCCCGAAGGGAGGTTACTAACAGTTCGCACCACGTGAAGGTGGGTACGGACGTCTTTGGTTAATCAGCCCAGGTCGGGCCCGTTCCTACGTCCTAGGACATCGGTCAGGTCACGTTCCTGTTTTACCTCCCTAGAGGTGATTGATTAACCTTAGCGAACACACCCGTTAGGCCGGGGATGTTAATAGTTAATACTATAAATGCGGACTAAGGGAGGAGGGTCGAAAGTTGGTCATTTTTTGCGGACATTTCTTAGGACGACCTCACGCCTGATAGGATTAATAGGCCTATCGAATACACGCAAAGCACTGAAAGCTGTAAAAAGGTAAAACAACCTTCTGCATATTACAACGCTTTGCCGACTGGGACACACGCTGGCCTAGTGGTAAGAGCGCTCTCTTTCAGGCCCACAGTAACCGGGGTGCTAAGGGTGCTAACCTTTATGCGGCCCTGCTCTCGTTGGACACGTAAAACATTGCCAATCGATGCTATAGGCCTAGGCCTATATATGCATAGGACGCGGTTGCCGTTTGGTTAGAGCGCTCGCGTTGCAACGCGGAGAGCCGGAGACTACGCGTTCGCGTCTCCACATCTGAGACGGTTACTGTGTGGGGACCTAGAGTAAGTCCTTCACTCACAACAAATGCTCAGCGCCATCGATCATTGCTATTAAAACGTGGCGCTTAATAAATTCAACATTCATACCTATCCATTCTCAGTATCGTTAGTCAATGCCTATTTTCAAGGCTTGTTCATAGGCCTACTCGACCTTAGTTATGGTCACCGGACATAGGTGCATGGCGTAGGCCCTACCTTAGTTATGGTCACCGGACATAGGTAGGCCTACATGGCGCAGGCACCTACCTTAGTTATGGTCACCGGACATAGGTAGGCCTACATGGCGCAGGCACCTACCTTAGTTATGGTCACCGGACATAGGTAGGCCTACATGGCGCAGGCACCTACCTTAGTTAATATGGTCACCGGACATAGGTAGGCCTACATGGCGCAGGCACCTACCTTAGTTAATATGGTCACCGGACATAGGTAGGCCTACATGGCGCAGGCACCTACCTTAGTTATGGTCACCGGACATAGGTGCATGGCGTAGGCCCTACCTTAGTAATGGTCACCGGACATAGGTGCATGGCGTAGGCCCTACCTTAGTAATGGTCACCGGTCATAGGTGCATGGCGTAGGCCCTACCTTAGTTATGGTCACTGGACGGACATAGGTGCATGGCGTAGGCCCTACCTTAGTTATGGTCACCGGACATAGGTGCATGGCGTAGGCCCTACCTTAGTAATGGTCACCGGACATAGGTGCATGGCGTAGGCCCTACCTTAGTAATGGTCACCGGACATAGGTGCATGGCGTAGGCCCTACCTTAGTTATGGTCACTGGACGGACATAGGTGCATGGCGTAGGCCCTACCTTAGTTATGGTCACTGGACGGACATAGGTGCATGGCGTAGGCCATATGTATACCTTAGTTATGGTCACTGGACGGACATAGGTGCATGGCGTAGGCCCTACCTTAGTAATGGTCACCGGACATAGGTGCATGGCGTAGGCCCCTACCTTAGTTATGGTCACCGGACATAGGTGCATGGCGTAGGCCCTACCTTAGTAATGGTCACCGGACATAGGTGCATGGCGTAGGCCCCTACCTTAGTTATGGTCACCGGACATAGGTGCATGGCGTAGGCCCTACCTTAGTTATGGTCACTGGACGGACATAGGTGCATGGCGTAGGCCATATGTATACCTTAGTTATGGTCACTGGACGGACATAGGTGCATGGCGTAGGCCCTACCTTAGTTATGGTCACCGGACGGACATAGGTGCATGGCGTATGCCCTACCTTAGTTATGGTCACTGGACGGACATAGGTGCATGGCGTAGGCCCTACCTTAGTTATGGTCACTGGACGGACATAGGTGCATGGCGTAGGCCATATGTATACCTTAGTTATGGTCACTGGACGGACATAGGTGCATGGCGTAGGCCCTACCTTAGTTATGGTCACCGGACGGACATAGGTGCATGGCGTATGCCCTACCTTAGTTATGGTCACTGGACGGACATAGGTGCATGGCGTAGGCCCTACCTTAGTAATGGTCACCGGACATAGGTGCATGGCGTAGGCCCTACCTTAGTTATGGTCACCGGACATAGGTAGGCCTACATGGCGCAGGCACCTACCTTAGTTATGGTCACCGGACATAGGTACATGGCGTAAGCCCCCTACCTATAGTCATTGTCACCGGTCGTGGATTCTGGAATTCTTCCGGCACATGTTCGTTCTGCAACATCTGCTTTGGTCTTCACATCTCGTTTAAATCTCGTCTCTTCCTCGATTCGTGTTCTGTAGGCTCAACAGCCATTGTAGTCTCGGATTTCCCTCTAAAGACTTGGTGTTAGCCTAGACTGGATTCACACAGGGATTAGGGACGAGGGTCCGACTGTGCTTGGAAACCACTATGGATATATATAGGCCTATTTAAGCGTTATTAAAATGTCGATAATTTATTGTTCTGGCTACAAACGCAGCGTCTCAAAGATTAATAATGTTAACGTGTTGCTATGGAGATAATAATGGTTCACTGAGCCTAAGATGCATTGTCCAATAACAAACATTGATGCTTGCGTATCCAACGCCTATATAAGTTCAACCCGCTAACGCCGTTCTGGAACAAAATAATTTACGTGCTCCTTTTTCGAAAGCAGTTCGCTCCGGGTGCATTAGATTCCTTCGTGTCTTACGTTCAATGATGGTTACAAAACAGAATGAATAGTCGTATATGTTTACTATGGGCTACAGAGTAGATGTGACATACAAATCTCCGAGACGTTTATAGTCCGTTATTCCACAAGTGGCTGTCGTATGGAGGTTGAATGTAAATTCAGCGTCTGTACGAAGAGGTTGTCAATCTAACGATGATAATAGAGTGTAGCTTTCTTTAAGTAAATTGAGGACTTCAAAAAACAACCTACTAAAACGCACGAGGAATGGCTATACCAAAGATGTTAGAGTCGTAGTCTACGACTCTAAAATCTTTGGCTATACGTTACCCCAAAGACTTTTCTAACTCGTCTGGTTCTAAGTTCACATTTCTGAGTATATCTGTCTATAATCATACAATCGTGATAATAATAATTGTTAGATTTACATGGCGAGGCCGTCAATGTTCGGGGTGGTGAAACAGTCAAGTAGCCCTGAGCAGCAGATCGAAGAAATCTGCAACCAGGCCACCAGAGATGGAAGGGACTGAGCTGCAAAGCTTCGCAAGATAAGAGAAAGCATACCGGTAATACATGAGAAACAATTAAGCACTGTAGCCTGTAGGCCTAAGTAGGCTATTTGAAGATCTTAAACGTGATGCGCTTTCGCACAGGCAACCAATGAAGTGCCGCCCTAGCATGTTCACGAGTGACGCAATGCGTTTTCTAGTCAGCCAACTGTCCAACTCCTGAAATTTAGACTCCACAACCTTCTACTCATTTAGGCCTACGTTACTGAAGGGCCACACATTGTGGTAGAGCCTCGGATGTGTTGTTTAGGTAAGCGCTTCAACAGATTATAATAAATAATAGATTCACCTCGCCACGAAATTATATAAAGAGCGTTTTAACCACACAAAGAGGCCGTAATAGGCTAACAGATTTTATAAACAGCATGTCCTTAAGATAAGTTGAACATATTTTCTGAGCAATTTGCGGTGGTAAGGTTCTAACAGGGCCTCTGAAAGGCATTTTGAAAGGCGGTTAAAGACTGTTTCCGGGCTCCTTTACGAGTATCCCGCTGTCGTAGCCTAGGCGCGGATTAGTCTACCAAGATCCGACGTAATCAACGCCCAACTCCCTAATGTTCGATGGATTCGGCCCTTGAGTTTTGTCGAGGGTCAGACTTATTAACACAACACAGTCAAGAAATCTCCGGTATTTCACCAACACAACGTACATGTACACATCGAACAGTTCTTCAGAATAATCGCTAAAACTAAATTACTTCAACGTATAATGTACATGTAGGCCTACTACGGTAGGCCGACGTATAATTTCTAGTCCTGCCACGGAGTAACTTTTCTACTGCGTCGTATGTCACCATGACTGACCTACTCTCCGAACTTTCTGTCTGTCTGTCTGTCGACTAATCCACTTCTATCTGACACTTCCTTCTGACGCTTTTTTCTTAAAATAACCAGAACAGGGGCAGGGCAAGTCAGGGTGAAGATAAACATTATCAGGGCAAGTATGGACATGTCTTATGGCAAGAAAGGTGAAGCATGGCTATAGGCAAGAAAAGACAAGGCAAGCCAATATGAACGATGGCAAGTTAAAAGAAGTTAGAGTGGAATGAAGTTTAAATTAAACTAAGTTAAACCTTTCATTAGGCCCGACCTTATTCCGACTTAACTTTAACTTCCTTACCTTATCTTACTTATCTTAATTGCCTCAACGGATATTACATCATCTCACTTTACCGTCCTTCCCTCTCTCCTTCTTTTTTCTTCCTTCCCATTCTCCTTCTTTTCTTTTTTCCGTTCTTCTTTTCTTCTATATATCCTGCATTATTTAGTTTCTTTCTTATTTTTCTCTTTCCATCCTTACTTGCTTTCGTTCCTGTTTACTTTCGTTCTTCGTTCGAGTCACAAGAAACTGACAATGACTTACCTATTATAGGGAAAGCATTCGGCTGGACGAGGTTGATGAAACAGTGGGCGAAGATAACCGTTTCGTTCTTGGGGCTGGTCACACACGGTTCACAAGAGAGCGTCAGCCCAGCGAATGCTGCTGGCATTGTCCTCTTCGCTGCATCTGTCATCGGTCACAATTTTGCTCAGATGATAGGTCGCTAACGCGTTTCTCTATACCCAGATTTGGCAAAGTTCAACGTCCTTCAAATGCGAAAGCATCTTGAAGTATGTATATTATAATTAAATATGTATGTATGCATTTAAGCATATAGATGTACGTACGTATGTATGCATGCACGTATACTGTATAAGCAGGCATACATGCACCAAGGTATATATGTATGTATGTATGACCTGGATGTACTGACAGGAACCTGGCTTCAGCCAATGCCACATCTGTCTTTTACTGCCAGTGCCAACCCTGCGGTATGAACATCTGTGTAACCTAAGAGGAGCTGCCCCTCTCACTTTTTAGGCCACGGCTAATTGGTTTAACTTACCTTTCTCAGAACTTAGGTCGTTTGAAGT
Source organism: Aporrectodea caliginosa (assembly GCA_020284085.1). Classification (NCBI taxonomy): domain Eukaryota; kingdom Metazoa; phylum Annelida; class Clitellata; order Crassiclitellata; family Lumbricidae; genus Aporrectodea; species Aporrectodea caliginosa. Next base: position 25,631 of record JACEVL010000890.1, read on the forward strand.
CATCGCAAAAAGTATCCAATTCATTTAGGTATGCTCGTTTACCTTATATTATATAGCCTATATATATATATATATATATATGTATATGTGCGCCTGTATGTATATGTGTGTATATGTGTGTATATATGTGTGTAGGTGTGTGTATGTATACGTGTAATATCTGTGTATATAGTATATGTACGTATGTATTTATGTATCTATATATGGATGTATGTATGAATGTGTGCATGTAGGTATGTTTGTTTGTGTGTATGTATCTATGCATGTATTTAAGTACGTATTTATCTATGTATGAACGAAGACACTTCATATTGCGCATTTTATGCCTTCACGAGAATGCTGCATCTGTAAGACAGTTATACAGCTCAAAGTCAGAACTTCCGAGGCAACGGAGCACGTTGCCGGTGGTCGTTACGCAGAGTCCTCTGCTGCTGCTGCTGCTGCTACAGCTACTGCAGCAGCAACAAAACCACTCACTACTACTACTACTACTACTACTACTACTACTACTACTACTACTACTACTACTACTACTACTACTACTACTACTACTACTACTACTACTACTACTACTACTACTACTACTACTACTACTACTACTACTACTACTACTACTCTATCAGCATCATCATCATCATCATCATCATCATCATCATCATCATCATCATCATCATCATCATCATCATCATTCTCATCATCATCATTCTCATCATCATCATTACTATGCATTTGTAAAGCTCCGCTAACGGCCAAGCATCAATCGATGGCGCCGAGACACTGTAAGTGAAGGACTTGCTCAAGGTCCCTACACAGTAACCGTCTCTTAGTGGAGGCTCGAACCCGTACTCGCCAACCAATCGGCTACCGCGTCTAGGAGGCTTTGCTCGTCAGTGTTCTGCCTTCGAGCTAACGATTCATTTGGTCCTCATGGCTTGTCGACCTAGAACTAACCGAACTCTACCATATCTTTATCCGTTTTCAGTTGCGGTTGTGTCAACTTGAATTTCTAATAAACGAATATCTGATGATGATGATGATGATGATTGCTGGCGGTTGTCGATGTCTTTGTGTACAGATCTTTGGCCGTCCTCTTCTTTGTGGGCCTCACCTGTTTGGCATTAGTGACGCCAGCCCTGGCAGCAGTCGCAGGATGTTGTCACGTGTCCATGACAACCGATGTATGTATGTATGTATGTATGTATATATGTATGAGCCAGTGTGATTCTCCTTACGGATTTTATTTTAGTTATAGTTACAGTTATAGTTAATGGTTTTTTATTTTAGTTATAGTTATAGTTATAGTTAGTATTATTTTTTAGTTATAGTTATAGTTATAGTTAATGGAATTTTATTTTAGTTAATTTTAGTTACTACTTAGTTACAATAATTAAGGCTATAAGCAAAATTGTGCGTATTAACACGCTGTTTCACAATTTGCTCAGAGCTTTGAAAGCCTTTGAAGCATGGGTGCATTCAGCTTCACGAATACACGAGTTTCCAAAGTAACTGACAAATTGCATAATAAAAATATCGCATTTTCGTTCTCATTTATGTCGAATCGTCCATATTGCACTTCCTATTTTTATTTTTTTGCATTAACGAAAATAAAGATGAATTTTCGTTAGTGTTATTTTCGTTATAGTTATAGTTATAGTTAATGATATTTTTTTAGTTATAGTTATAGTTATCGTTAACGAAATCATTTTATTTTCGTTAACGAACAATTTTCGTTATCGTTATCGTTAACGAGAATCACACTGGTATGAGCACTTGTTATAGCGCCCCTTCAAGATTTCTACTCAGAGGCGCTCCCGACTACAGCGCGGACACTGAATCAGAGTTTCACGCCGAAGCGCATGAGATGTACACCAAACACAGTCAATGCGAAATAATGGATCAGTGAATTCTCAGACTAAATTGCTGTCCCGTGCGTTGTATGTTGTGTGTATATATATATGCATGTATGTATGTGTGGGTTGTGTGTATGTATACATACACACATATGCATTTATGCTTGTATGTATGTAGGTAGACACCGAATGCATTAAATACAAAGGGGCATTTTTATAACCCTACGGTCGCTCTAGCGCGGTCCGTACACACGGACTTTAAATGGCGTGGCACCCATTCAAACGGGTATCGGAGATGTCAAGGACGTTGACACGTGACGCTACCGTACTGGGAGGAAATACATGTAACTGTAACATAACAAGATATTTTTATATCGCCTTTTTGAAGCACCTGCCAAACGTGCGGCTTGCATGACGGTCTAGCTCAAACATAAGCGCGACCCATATAACAGAAAATGAGTGTAACTGAAATAGTGAATGTCCGAATAAGTGACTAAAGAAGAAGAAGTCATCTTCGTCGCCATAAAAAAACCTCCATTCCTCCAATGTCCGAAGAAGTGACTAAAGAAGAAGAAGTCATCTTCGTCGCCATAAAAAAACCTCCATTCCTCCAATGTCCGAAGAAGTGACTAAAGAAGAAGAAGTCATCTTCGTCGCCATAAAAAAACCTCCATTCCTCCAATGTCCGAATAAGTGACTAAAGAAGAAGAAGTCATCTTCGTCGCCTTCAACAAGACCTCAATTCCTCCAATGTATTCCATCCTGGTAATAAAAATCGCATTTTATTATAGCTTGAGTTTTTAAAGCACTATTGCAAACTTAAAAGTTCTTTACTTAACTGTATGTTGTTGATTTTAAACTAAAATTCAACTCAATATAATATTGGAATCACCATCATAATTAAAGTGATTGATCCGTTTGTTGTATTATATTAATGTGGTCCTTAGTCTTATCTAACTGATATAATTGCTTTATGATGAGTTCGAGAATGGCTCCGAGTCAGTTACTGTGCAGGGACATTGATCAAGTACTTCGAGCACAGTGGGGCGGGGGGGGGTTATGGACAACCAGAACGAGAAAACTGATGGCTTCATGTGCGCTTCCGGTGTTACGTAATACGCATGAAATGGGTGCGTTTTGAGCTTTTGCTTAATGTAAATTTGTTTCAAATTGAAATCTTGAAGACTTGAAGATATTGAAGACATTAATCAATCTTTGTTTTCATTATGGAATTTCTGGTAGTATTTCAGTTCTTTGTCTCTGTTGCTGAAAAAGGCTTTTTGGGGAGCAATGCCCCTCCTTCATTATTGGTTGGGGCACGTGTCCCTGCTGCCCCCCCCAGAGTCTAAGCCTAAGTTCGCAATGAATGATCATTTGGATGAAAACTATTCCTCTGTGACTCGACTGACCTATTTCAGGCGGACGAGCATCTGGATGCCAAGGTGAGTTTCGCCTTCTTCCAGTGGATGGTCGTCGATCACCGCGAACGTTTTGTAAAGAATGGTAGATGGCTCTCGACCGGCAGAGCTTGGATCCTACCATCGCCACATATAAATACAAATCAAACTATAAACCATAGACCACAGTATGCATATTATACACAGACAAACAGACAGACGGAGAAGCAGAGGGGTGGGACAGAAACAAGACAGAGGCAGGCAAATGAAGGAGAGACAGAGAGAACCATAAGAGGAAATATAAAGACAATTATAAAAACAACAGAGAGAAACATATAGGACAGATTAGATTTACACAGCTGTAATATGCCAAAACTAATCTTTGTCGGCGGCAACGGCCTATGTTGTCATAAACTGCCGCTAAACTGTGGATCCAATCCAATATAGTGACAGAGAAACAGACACGTATACTGGAACACAGAAAGGCACAGAATATGAAGGCAGACACCTAAGCTATCTATGGCTTCTATAGCGCAGTCATCATAAGCCAAGACATCGATCGATGGTCACTTCAAGTGAAACCTTAATTTTTAAAAGCAATCCATTGGATAGGCGATGTCAGAGGAACAAGAAAACACGTCCAGAAACGACACATATAAGGACGAAGACAGCGATAGATAGACGGAGAGAAAGAGACAGATAGACGCCCTTACAAGTATGTAAGACGTTAGTTAGTGTGTTGACATACCATTTGGAACGCCAGCGGTCTAAGTCCAGTAACGCTGTGCTCGAACGCCTTTCCATTCACCTGAGCCAGAGCTGCTTTTTGCTGTCAGAAACAAATCAAAAGAAAAACATCCAGTCAAATGATGATGATGACTGCATTGTCTGTATATATTTCTCAGAGCACTGAATTTACGGCCACAGAAATCTTCGTTCTGCATCTCGAGGTGAACATGTTCCCTTTGTACGCATAGATACGAAGAATGCAACATCGCGTCTTTCAGCGGTTACGCTGTCCATCTGGAATAACCAACCTTCTTTCAGATCTGCGTGTTCTTTTAAAAAGGGATTCTGTTTGCCTTTCACAGGCGTTTGAAATCGTTCTTTTTCGCCGGGGCTGAGCTGGTAGCCACTCGGAGTATGCATCTTGGAGGGTCGCTATGCAGACTAAGTACGCTGAATGAATGCATGTATAAAGGCGATGGTGGCGATGATGATGATGATGATGACGTAATAAGGACGAACAAGGCAGTGATGCTGTCGTCAATGAGGCACTTACATTTCCGATGGAACGGATGTCGGTGAATGTCTTCATCAGGTCATCTTCTACACGGCCATTAAACAGAACTTCTCTGTTGCCATCGTAGCCAGAGAAACAAAGTATCACTCCATCTTTCGAATCTATCTCTCCCTCCTGACACTGAACCATCTGAACTGTTTTCTTAACGGCGAAGAAAGCCTGCGAGTGACAAAATTCGAAGAATTATTAAAGCAGAGTATATCAAAACATGTTCTTTATTACAACTCCGCTATAAACGAAGGGTTCTTAGTTCTACGCTTTGGTCTAAGCGCTTTCTATGCCCCACTCAGTTTTACCCTAGATTCAGCAGGTAATTATGGGGCCTATTCAAAAGATACATTGCCCACCGGCCATCGATGATCGATCGATTAACCACCGATCAATACTTCCCGTCCATATGTACGTCCGTTCAAATTTCATAGCGTCCACGCATAGCAGTATTCAGTTTCTAGTAGTAGTTTCAGTTTAACGACACTGTGTGATAACAAAGATCATTAGCTTCGCCCTCCTCCTTCATCCAGGCTTGGGACTGGCACTGCCAGAAAGCGAACAGTGGCGGAGTTTATTCAGTTTCTCTTTACTTTAAGATTAGCGCCTTCGTGAGTTTCCTGTAAGGCGCTATATAAATGGCCATATACATACACATACATCTATTATATTACCTTTGTAAGTCTAATGAAGGTGCCACATGCACCTTCCTGGTTAGTAAGGCAAACGATTTTCAGAAGCAATATACAATGCATATATATATACATATATATATGTGTATATATATACATATATACACGCATATATACATACATACATACATACAAGCATAGATACATATATATATATATATACATTATATGCAGTCACATACATACAGATGTACATGCATTCACAAATAGATATTATATTCACATAATACATACATACATATATACATTAACAAATATGCATACTTATACGTACATTGATACAAGCATATATACAGACACACATACATATGCATGCATACCTGGGAAACTTTCAAATCCGGGCGATCAGTAGCCACACTAGTGATGTCGGCCATTCCGATACCAACTACTCGATGAGTCAAGCGGCACTGCAGAACGGCAATCAATAGACAGGCATCGGAGCTAACAGAACGAGTTAGATCGTCGGAGCAGTGCCACTTACGTGAGTCCTGTAACCGACACAGAATAAGGAAAGATACCGTGGTAGGGTAAAGTAAACTAAGGCCACAAATGGTTAAATGAAGACAAAGAAATTAAAAGACAATGATAAAATATACGGAGAGGCACGGTTAAAGTTTTAAAAAGGTAAGCAGACGGGCAGCGTCGTGCTAGGTAAGGTAAATTAAGGTTAGGTAAGGTAAGAAATCGTGCGGTAATATAAGGCAAGGCTTGCGGTCAGGTATGACAAGGTACAGTCAGTATAAATAGGTAACAAGGCAAGCTAAGGTTAGGCCTACTGTTTTAACGACTAGCTGTGTGGTAACAAAGACCATTAGCGTCGCCCTCCTCCTTTATCCAGGCTTGGGACTGGCACTGTCAGAAAGCGAACAGTGGCGGAGTTGTTAGGCCTACTAATAAATTCTTCTCTTTTATACGTAGGCCTAACTTTAAAAACTGGTGTCTTGTTCATTCATTCTGAGAATTCATATAGCGCCTCTTCCAGGTATCTACTCAAGATAATTATCAATTATCTACTCTGCGCTAGCCTATTATGATCTTAAGTGTCAGTACAAACGAAAATATAACATCAGGTAGCAAAAAAACAATGCACAGTAAGCTACAGAAGAGTCACCAGTGGCAGGCCCACGCACACGCGTGGAACCAACCAACAGCTGAAGACGGCATGGATGTTCAGAGTCTCAGGCCGTGATTGAGTCGGGAGCTCCTCTGGATAGATATCTTGAAGGGGCGCTACATAAAATCCAGATTGATTGATTGAATAAACCAGGCAAGGCACTTTATTTAATAAGCTAATCATTCATCAACAGCTGCAGTGTTCAAAGACCAGACTCTATAGTATGACATTACATTTACAGGCTGTCTCGGCGGAAGTGCATAGAACACAACATCTGCCCAACACTTAAGACCAGATCAATGTAGCTGCGTATTTGGATCAATATCACGAACTTCAGGAACATGTATATTAAATAAGCCAAGTTAACAAAACTTGTAACATCTCACTAACGAAAGCTACGCGGCCGAAATCTGTGTGGGGGAGGCAAAAATCACAAACAGAGAACCTGACAAATATCGTAGAAGCCTCAGGACTTGAACTCAGAAAGCTGAAGCGAAAGATCGATGCATTCATTCTGCCATAGACACTAGTCTAAATACTAAATTAGTATGTACGGGAAGGGGATGGAAAATGGAAGTAGAAGCGAGAAAAATGGAAGGGAGAGGAAAGGAAAGTAAGGCATAGTTAATTAATTAGGGCAAAAGTTATGCCCTTGGCAGTTGGCAGGCACTAAGTAATTGTCACCCATATTGCTGTTTTCGAACTGTTGACGTAGCCTACCTTGATGAGATCATCCTTGATGTAGCTGGCACGTTCATTGAGACGTTGAAAGCGATCTCTACGAAAAGCGATAACATCGTACATCTGAAGTGACGGTCGGCACATCTTAGTAAAACCATAGTCCGCCCTAAACGATGCAAACATAAAAACTATAATCGGAGATGGTAGACCTGCATATATAGACATACAAGTTCATAATATAATTTATGTTATAAGTATAACTTAGCGACGACAGTTTGTACAGCACTGTAACAGAATGACCTACTTTCAGGATGCTTAAGGATATAGATAATAAGCTTGAGCACTCTAGTTCTCTTGAAAACAGATGCCGTATACGTTACAAGGCTGCCCTACCTAGACTATAGGCGGGTCATCAAAAATACTATATATACATTAAATATATCTTCGTAATGAATGAATGAAATGAATGTATATATAAACATATATAATTATATATATATATATATGTATATACATATATATTGCTTTTGACGCGGGCGTTGGATATTCAAAAACGCCCATAATCCACACCTGCTATTTTATTGGGGATACGGACAATTCGCCCCTGGAAGATTCGCCCCCGGAAGATTCGCCCCGGGATGATTCGCCCCCGGATGATTCGCCCCCGGAAGATTGGCCCCCGGCTTAATAGACATGAAAACACATTTGTTGAATTGTAAATGAAGCCTAATTTGAAGTTTATTGTCTAGTCTATAACGTTTATTTTGAAGTTTAATATCTAGTTTATTGTCTATTGTATAGTCTAGAAGTTTATTGTCTAGAATGCCATGGCATTTCAATTGCCTAGAATTCAAAGTTGTAAGCAATCCCATATTGGTGCGGTTGTCGGCATCATACGCAATGATTTTTAGTCTCTTCGAAATGGCCTCATACTTCTTATTCTTTGCAGCTATCTGACCTCCTGAAATCAATTGCACAACATCAAAATTGTGCAATCCTTGTTGTCTTCTCAAGCATTCAATGAAGCGATAAATGTTAGGAGAGGCAGTGCCACAGCTTTCCTTAAAGCTTCTGTTCCACCCTTCGACGTTTTTGTTGGTTCGATGTTGATCTCGAAGTGTTCGTTCGTACTTTTTCCACACGTGAATAGGATAGATTGGAGAACGTTCTAGACTAGACAATAACCTTCAAATTGAACTTCTTTTACAATTCAACAAATGTGGTTTCATGTCGATTAAGCCGGGGGCGAATCTTCCGGGGGCGAATCATCCGGGGGCGAATCATCCCGGGCGAATCTTCCCGGAGGCGAATCTTCCGGGGGCGAATCTTCCAGGGGCGAATTGTCCGGGAACCATTTTATTGTCTGTAGACTCACTATTGTATAGTTTGAACAGACAGACGGATAGAGAGACATAATTATATGGGTAGACAGACAGATGAAGAGTTGAACAACTAAAGAGATAGCCACATATAATGCCGCATTGATAGACTCTGCATGGTTAGACTTACATCACCAAATCACAGAGGAAAAAATTCCATTCAACGGAGTTCATGCCCTGAATCAGCATCAGCTCAACGTGGTCGTCGATGCCCTTCTTTGCAGCTTTTATCTGTTGATCTCGCTTGTCCTGGTCGGTGTCATAGCCAAGCTTGATGGCGCACGTACGGAAAAGCCTATCATCAGCTAGCATCATAGATGTTGAAGCTTCCCCTGTTGTCGGCTGGTGCTCCTCCTCCGACGGATGTTCGGCTACTGGATTCGAATTACCTCTGTGCCAACACAGGAATTGAAAATGCGTAATTATCTCAAACAGCTTACAGGATATAAGGACAATAAAGTATGACTTGGTAAGATTAAGTTGGCTAGATTCTTGACAAGGGATTGCATGCATCTATGCGTGTGTATATTGCCATTTGATCATTCTGTAGTTATGTAAGCACAAGCATGTAGGCATTTATGCATTTATTTTACTGATACACATACCTCATACATACATACATACATACATACATACATACATACATACATACATACATACATACATGCATGCATACATACATGCATACATACATACATGCATACATACATACATACATACATGCATACATACATACATACATACATGCATGCATACATACATACATGCATACATACTTAGATGTATGTATGTATAATGTATTATGCCTGTGGGTATAAAATATGCATGTATACATTCTATATATGTGCAGGGTATTGTATCTCCGACCATTGCATTGAAATCTCCTATTACAACGACCATGTCCTAGTTGGATGAGTTTTGAACTGTAGGCCTACTCTGCAGAGCTGTGTATACAATTCCTCAATTTTCTCCTCTGTTGAAATTGCTGTGTTTGTTGGTGTATAAACTTGGATAATAATTGTCGATTTCCCACTTGAAGTTCTAGATCTTGCCTTCAATATCCGTGACCCACCTGCGTCATATCCAATCAGTGCTTTTATCCGCATCCGTCTTCAGGATCCGTGCCACTCGCTCTTGGTGTCTGTCATCTGACCTTCCAGAGTATATTATCTTGTATCCATTCTTATAGAAATCCCCAGCCCCAGACCACCTCACCTCAGAGAGCCCGATGATGCTGCAACCTAACATTTTCAAGCTGATGGAGCAATATTTCCAGTTGTCCAGTCGCATGGAATGTGGTTTCATCACATACCGAAGTAGCCTACTTCGGAAATATTGCTCCATCAGCTTGAAAATGTTAGGTTGAGCATCATCGGGCTCTTTTCTCCTCCCCTTCTTGTGTAGAGGAGACGTGATAACATCGTTAACTGGTTTATTTTGAAGTGTGCTCATCATGTAAAATTTATTTGTCCTGTGCTAGGTGATGACCACTCCTTTCCTTTCTGAGTATGGAAGCCGGTGAGCCAAGTACAAGGCCTCATTCACACTCTTGTGTCCTTCAGTGTAGAATGCTCTCTTTAAACACCGTTAAAACGTTTCACATCGATGCTATAATAATCATGGGAAGTAGTACCAGATTGGAAAACTACGCCACTGTTCGCTCTCTGACAGTGCCAGTCCCAAGCCTGGATGAAGGAGGAGGGCGACGCTAAACATCTTTGTTACGCGTTAAACAGTAAACACACACACACACACACACACACACACACACACACACACACACACACACACACACACACACACACACACACACACACACACACACACACACACACACACACACACACACACACACACACACACACACACACACACACACACACACACACACACACACACACACACACACACACACACACACACACACACACACACACACACACACACACATGCCTCTAATGCACATCCGAGAACATAGTCCTCTACATCCGCTCCGAGACCCTGCCTTTAGCCTATAGCTACCATAACAAGTTTTATATCAAAATGTTCGTCAGGATGAGTAGCCAATCACTAGGGGTTGTTTGAAAACAAACACCGCCCACAATTTAAATTATAACCAATAACATACATTGCATCATATCCGAGAGCGTCGTTCCGAGAGCGTTCTCGGATTCTGTATGAAAGGCCTAAGTTTCAAAATAAGAAAATTAAAAGCACGCATAGCAACGTACGTGTGTTTGAGGTTCTCGGACGCGCTGCAGGCAAATTCACACTCCGTAGGCTATAGCCAACTCCGTATAGCCAAGCCGACATCGAAATATTAGCGTAAATAATGTTAATGATAATAATTAAATATTATTTAAACCTGCATTTAATCAAGTTTGCCTGAACGAAAAAATCATATTAATAATATAATAACATCAAATTAAAATGATTAGTTAGGCCTATTATTTGTTGATGTACAAATCCAATCTAATGACGCTTATATAGCGCAGTTATTCTGGGTCGCATTCCAGTCGGTAAAAAACCAGAAGTCGGGCTGCGATTGATAAGCAAACTTGAAGAAAGTTTAGATCTAAGTGACATTAAAGAATTGGTAAAACGAACCCAGTTCTGGGCAGTAATATTTCCAAACTTTGGCAAACTTATAGTATTGGGGGCTGACGGATTTATACAGTATCTGTGGGCATGCTGCGCGGATGCCGGACGGTACCAGCTTTTCTAATGACGACACTAACCCTAACCGACACTCACAACGCCAGTAAACTTAATCACTAGCCTATATATCTGTCAGCCCCCGCTACTATAAGATTTTTTAATGGATTCTTTGCTCAATGGCAAATTAAGCCAGTGCAGTGAATGTCTTAGTATTTATACGTTGGTATTTAGTGCTCTTTGTTTCGGCTCTGGCAAGAGAATTCTGAACAATTTGTAGTTCTCCTTCAGTAATGCCAATAAGAAGTGAGTTACAACAATCAAAACCTATGTATCAGCTAGCTGGATCGAGAGTTTGAGGCAACATAGATCTGATTTAGGAATATCTTGCATATAGGCTATGAACATGATGCAACGTTGTGCCTTTCAGTGGTAGGGCTGACCAGTGACCACGTGGAATAATCTTCCTTCAGATCTGCGTGTTCTTTTCGCTAGAAACTCTGCATACACATTTTACAAGAATCTTAAAACTCCTCTCTATCGTTGTAGTTTGACTGGGAGCGCCACTGATTAGGTTATCTTGGAGGGCGTTATATAAGTCCTCTGTATGAATATTTTAAAACGACATTATTCAACTGGTTTGGGTTGGGAGAGCCACTGATGAGTTCTTCCTTGAAATTGCTCTTTATAAATGTCAGATACAATTACAGACATCACACCTAAATGGTGTGCATGTACTAGGCATATGTGATAAAAATCAACACACAGCAAAACAATGCGTCAATAAAATGAATTTTAATTGCTACAGATGTCACATAACATAAAGTCAGCATTTGGAAACAGTAATTGAGGTGAATGAGGTCTAAAACATTAATGCATGGAACTGTAGAGAAAAGTAACCATTTATTAATTACACATCAAAATCAACACTAGTAGCCATAAGAGGTTTAACAACATTTGAGTTTTCAAAGTAAAGAGAAATTAAGAAAGGTCTAAAGAGGTTACATAAGAAAGACTTGAACTTCCTTGATACAAAAATGTGATGTATTATATTCCCAAAATTATTTATAATGGGCTCACTGCATCATTTTTGGCACTCAGATTGATGCAGTGTGTACAAGGCAGGCTCTCGGATCAGATGTAATGCACGCGCACACACACACACGCCAGTGAAATTACTGCAACAAAATTATTTATAATGGGCTCACTGCATCATTCCGAGTGCCACCTTGGCACTCAGATTGATGCAGTGTGTACAAGGCAGGCTCTCGGATCAGATGTAATGCACGCACACACACACACGCCAGTGAAACTACTGCAACAAAATTATTTATAATGGACTCACTGCATCATTCCGAGTGCCACCTTGGCACTCAGATTGATGCAGTGTGTACAAGGCAGGCTCTCGGATCAGATGTAATGCACGCACACACACATATACACACACACACCAGTGAAATTACTGCAACAAACAGGTCTGAAACCACACGCCAACAATTTTATTATCATAAGAGAATGATTTTCCAAACTAAGAAGAGATTAAGAAAGGTCTAAGTGCATACATACATGTTCTTTACAATTACAATAATGCATAAATTTAACTGCAATTGTAACTTGACATTAGACAACCTGCAAACTTTTTTTTTTAAACTACAATACCAGTTGCTCTCTGGATCTGCAGGATACACAGGAAAATCCAACTAGTAAAACTACTCCCAACAAGCAGCTCTGAAACTACATGCTAAAGTGCAAACATGTTCTTTACAATAATGCAGAAATTCTTTACAATAACGCAGAAATGTATATTTATAAGTAGCAGAGAAGTAGAGTGAACTGCTCTGAAGCCACATAATAGTACAGAATTTTCAGCAACAATTTTATTATCATAAGAGAATGATTTTCCAAACTAAGAAGAGATTAAGAAAGGTCTAAATCAATGGTGCATTACTGCTAGAGGCGCTCTATAAATGCCCAGATACAATACAATACAAAAGAGATTACACAAGAAAGACTTGAACCTTGAAACAAAAAATGATGTAATGTATGATTCATTTCCAAAATTATTTATAATGGGCTCACTGCATCGTTCCGAGTGCCACTTTTGCACTCAGACTGATGCAGTGTGTACAAGGCCAGGATCTCAGACCAGATGTAATGCACGCACACACACACACACACACACACACAACAAACCATTGAAATTACTTCAACAAACAGGTCTGAAACTTTGGCACTCAGAATGATGCTGTGTGTACAAGGATAAGCTCTCGGATCAGATGTAATGCATGCATAGACACACATAGACCTTCACAAATGTAGTGGAAGATTACAATAATGATTATAAGGACATAATACATATGCCATTAAACATGTTTTAACCACATGCCAAAGTGCATAAATGTTCTTTACAATAATGCATAAATTTAACTGCAATTGTAATTTGACATTAGACAACTTGCAAACTGATTTTTAAAACTACAGTACCAGTTGCTCTATACACATGAAAATCCTACTAGTAAAATTACTCCAGCAAAAAGGTCTGAAAGTACACACTAAAGCAAAAACATGTTCTTTACAAAAATGCATTACCAAAATTATTTATAATTATTTATAATATGAGCTCACAGCATCATTCTGAGTGCCAAAGTGGCACTCAGAATGATGCTATGTGTACAAGGATAAGTTCTCGGATCAGATGTAAAGTGTGTGCACACACACACACACACGATTTTAAAACTGAAGACACATTAACTAGACAACGGCCAGGCTGAAAGGTCAATAATTAACCTGTGTGTACTCCATGAACAAGGCATTTAATCAAAAGCTACTCTCATTAGCTCTGTTGCTCACACAAAAGTCTGTAAAAACAGTTCAAACAGTGTAAAAACTGACAAAAATGTATCCAGTGAGGTCTCTCAGGTAATGCATTAATTAGACAATGTATCAGAGCTATTGCTCAACAAAGAACACTTTGATCTGCACTCCTCCTTCCCTTTTCCTTTCTTTATTGGCACCTCCTCCCTTTCCTCCATCTGCACCTCCTCCCTTTCCTCCATTTTCACCTCCTCCCTTTCCTCCATTCACCACCTCCCTCCATATCTGCACCTCCTCCCTTTCCTCCATTTTCACCCTCCTCCTTTCCTCCATCTGCACCTCCTCCCTTTCCACCATCTGCACTCCTCCTCCATTCCTCCCTTTCTCCATTTTCACCTCCTCCCTTCCTCCATTTTCACCTCCTCCTTTTTTCCTCCATTTTCTCCCATCCTCCTCCCTTTTCTCCATCTGCTTCCTTCTCCCTCTGCCCTCCAGTTCGCTCTCCTTCCTCCCTTTTCCTCCATTTTCTGCTCTCTCTTCCTCCAGCCTCTGCTCTTTCTCCTCCATTTCATTTGAGCTCTTCTTCCTCCTTTCCTCCATTTCGGCTCTTCTCCCTTCCTCCAGGACCTCTCTCTTCCTCCTTTCTTCTTACTTTCCTCCACTTCGCCTCCTCTTCTTCCCTTTCCTCCATTTTGCTTTCTTCCTCCTTTTACCCTCCATTTTTCTGCCTCTTCCTCCCTTTCCTCCATTTATCCTTCCTTCTTCCTCTTTTTTTCTCCTTCCCTCCCTTTTCCTCCCTTTTCCTCCATTTTTTTGTCTCTTTCCTCCCTTACCTTCCATTTCGCCTTTCTTCCTTCTTTCCGTCCATTTCTCTTTCTCCTTCTCTTTTCTCCATTTTCACTTCCCTTACCTCCATTTTACTCTCTTTCCTGTTCGATTCTCCCTTTCCTCCCAGTTCGCTTTCTCCTTCTTTTTTCCCTCCAGTTCGCTCTTTTCCTTCCTTTCCTTCATTTCTGCTCTTCCTCCTCCATCTTTCCTCCATTTTTCTATCCTTCCTTTTTCCTCCATTTGCTCTCTCATTCCTCCCTACCCCTCCATTTCTGCTCTCTTCCATCTTCTCCTCCTCCATTTCGCTCTCTTTCTTCCCTTTCCTCCATTTTGTTCTCTCCCTCCTTTTCTCCCTCCATTTCTGCCTCTTCCTCCTTATTTCCTCCATTTCTTGCTCTCTCCATTCCTCCCTTTCCTCCAGTTCGTTTCTCTTCTTCTTTTTCCTCCATTTCGCTCTCTTCTTTCCTCCCTTTTCCTTCCATTTCGCTCTATTCCTCCTTTTCATTTCGATCTCTTCCTCCTCCTTTTCCTCCACCTCCTCTGTTCCTCCCTTTTCTCCATTTCGCTTTCCTCCATTTCGCACCTCCTCCCTTTCCTCCATTCTCACCTCCTCCTTTTCTTCCATTTGCTCCTCCTCCCTTTCCTTCATTTTGCGCTCTTTCTGTACGACCGGAAGTTCCTCCAGTTCGATCTCTTCCTCCTTGCTCCTCCATTCTGCCTCTCTTCCTCCCTTTCCTCCGTTTCGCTCTCTTCCTACCCCACTTCATTATTTTGCCTCTTCTTTCCCTTTCTGACTCCATTTTGCTCTCTTTTCCTCTTTTATTCTCCATTTACTGATCGAACCCTCCCTGATCTTTGCCTGTCAGGCTCACTTCCTCCTTTCCTCCAGATTCTCCTCATCCTCACCTTTTCTCCATTTTCTCTTCCCTCCTTCTCCTCCATTTCGCACCTCTTCCTCCTTTCTCCTCCATTTTCTCTCTCTTCCTCTCTTTCCCCTTCACTGTTCTCTTCCTTCCCTCCACTGCTGTTTCTGTCTCTTTCCTCCTTTTCCTCCATTTCGCTCTTCTTTCTCCCTTCCACCCATTCGCACCTCTTCCTGCCTCTCCTCCATTCGCTCTCTCCTCCCTATCCTACATTCTTGCCGTCTTCGAGTCCGACCTCAGATAGCTGCTGCTCGACGATTGTCGTAATAGTTTCGCCAGTGGCACTGTGGCGTCACGAGTTGGGATGAAAGCTGTAAATTGTTCTTTTACCACATTCTGAGAACCGGGCCGGGTTGTTACCGCCATCGACTTTGATAAGCAGACCGATATCTGTTCTGTGCTACTGATGTCTGCGCTCATATCTAGCACTATAGTGTAAAACTTGCCCGCACGACTTTCTGCGACAATACTGTCTGAGTTTACTGACCACACATTCTGAATCAACGAACTCATGGGCATTGCGTGGAACATATGACATTGGCCTACGATGATTTAAACTACTGTGGGTCTGTGATCGAAATTTCAGAAGTGCCACGAAATTTCCAGTCATAATTTAGCGTCAGCGAAGGAAAATGTTTGCCGACCTCACAATAATAAAGTCTTCACAATATAAATTAAACGAATAATAGTAATCTAGGATGTCAATAAGTAATCTAAACGGTTTGTAGTTTTTGAGAGCTGTTTAAATCTTTACGCAGTTGCGTAATTGCGTAATGCTAGTTACGCGCCTGGATAATAAGGAGACACTTTACTATTCAAAGCCGTTCTCTTAAATGAGAATCATTCACTCAGATGCCTTTTCCCCAACCAACATTTCATGTCTTATTTTCTTATGGTGAGACCACATAACTTTAACCTTCCAGACTCGTATGTTATTCCTAAAATCTTACTAAGCCATTACTTCATACTATCTAGTTTTTTTTATGTACGCCTACAGCGTTATGTCTGTTGTTAACACAGTAAACGAATAATTATAGTTATGATGATTGCTGTACTCACTCGTAAGCCGCCATATTGTCTTTTGACTAGGTACATGTAGTTGTTATTCAGGACGTAATTTGTGACGTCATTCGCTGTAATAACCTCATTGTGAAATAAGGTTAGGTCAACGGGCAGAGTAAGGTCTGTTGATCATTGGTTAAAAAATAAGATCAGTTTAATGACTGGTTAATTTTAGATTGTTGATCTAGTACGTTTTGGAACTGATATAGCGCTATGGAAACTTCTATTGTGAATCTGTAAAATAGATGAGGAGTACTGAGTACCAGAAATTGATTAAAATTGGCCAAGAATTGATGTTCGAGGGCGAAATCTTTCCCCACCTTTGAGGAGCTTTGTAAAAAAGCGGACATAGACCTCTCTAGAAACACCTTTACAAATAGGCCTACTATCCACACCCTCCACGACCACTACAATAGGCCTACAACCAGTGTGTGATTCTCGTTAACGATAACGATAACGAAAATGTTCGTTAACGAAAATAAAATGACTTCGTTAACGATAACTATAACTATAACTAAAAATATCATTAACTATAACTATAACGAAAATAACACTAACGAAAATTCATCTTTATTTTCGTTAATACAAAAATAGAAATAGGAAGTGCAATAAGGACGATTTGACATAAATGAGAACGAAAATGCTATATTGTTATTATGCAATTTGTCAGTTACTTTGAAACTCGTGTATTCATGAGGCTGAATGCACCCATGCTTCAAAGGGGTTTCAAAGCTCTGAGCAAATTGTGAAACAGCGTGTTAATACGCACAATTTTGCTTATAGCCTTAATTATTGTAACTATAGTAACTAAAATTAACTAAAATAAAAATCCATTAACTATAACTATAACTATAACTAAAAATAATACTAACTATAACTATAACTATAACTAAAATAAAACCATTAACTATAACTATAACTATAACTAAAATAAAATCTGTAAGGAGAATCACACTGCCTACAACTTATATTTATAACGCGCCTTTATTAAACAGAGTCTTACTCAAAGGACGCGTTACAATGTATTTACTAATCATAGTACTTACATGTAGAGAAGAGATAAGTTTTAAGTTTAGATTTAAAAAATATTAATTGAGGATGATCTTCGGATTGGTTCTGGTAAAGACCTTCTACCCCCCTGTCAATTGTACTGGTCATGACCTGCGCCCACGTTCACATAACAGTGTTCTCCCTAGATTTGATTCCCTTACCAGGAGCAGCTTCCTCAATCTGGTTTCAGGGCGTTCCACTCAACTGAAACAGCCCTGCTCTCTATGCTAGCTGACATCTACTCAGCTATTGATAAGGCTCAGGTCACCCTTCTTGCACTTTTTGATGTCTCAGCAGCCTTCGACATGGTGGATCACGATATTCTGCTCCAACGCCTTGAATCCTCCTATGGTCTTAAGGGAGTCCCTCTTCTCTGGCTTCAATCCTACCTGTCTGGTCGCACCCAAATGGTTATAGCTGGTAATTCCAGGTCTAACTGGGTGCCTGTCCTTCTAGGAGTTCCTCAGGGATCAGTACTTGGACCCCTTCTTTTCATTTTGTACACGGCTGATATTACCTCTTTGTTTACAAATTACTCTGCTACTGGTCACCTTTTTGCTGATGACGTTCAGGCATATGTTCATGGTCCTGCGTCTACTCAACTCACTTTAGCTCGCCGTATTGAAGCTCTTTCCCATGACTTGCATTTGTGGATGTCTTCCAATCGCCTTTCGCTAAACTCTTCCAAAACTCAACTTATTTGGCTTGGCACACCCCAACAACTTCTGAAAATTGACTTTTCGCTTCTCTCTGAAAACTTTCCCAATTTTACGTTCTCTACTTGTGTGCGTGACCTAGGTGTCACTTTGGACAGCGCTCTCACTTTTTTTGCTCATGTAACCAACCTTACACGATCCTCTTACTTTCACCTCCGGCGTCTCAGGGTTATTCGCAGATCTGTTCCCCTCTCTACCATGGCATCCATTGTCCATGCATTTGTCTGTTCCAGAATTGATTATTGCAACTCCTACTTATTGGTCTTCCCAAGGTCCGTCTATACCCTATTCAATCTGTTCTCAATACTGCTGCTCGATTGATTGCTCACCTTCCTAAATACTCCCATATATCATCATTCATGGTTAACCAACTGCATTGGCTTCCTCTCTCTGACCGCATTCAGTTTAAAGTCCTTGCTTTGGTCCTCAAATCCAAACTGGGACTTGCTCCAAAAAATACCTCAGGGATGTCATTCGTCCTCCTCTTTCTGCATCTTCTCATCGGCCTTTACGATCTCTGGACCGATCTGACTTCTTTGTCCCACGAGCTAGGACTACGATTGCTCAAACTCGATCCTTTGCCATCATTGGGCCCTCTTTTTATGGAATGCCCTTCACTTCACTTTGCGTGAGACTTTCCTTTCTGGATCATTGTCTTCATCTCTCTCTCTCTTAAAACATACTTCTTCTCTCCGGGGTTCTCGCACTGGGAGCGCTACTGAATGGCCTCGGCTGTGAGCGGCGCTATATAAATTACTAATTTACATTACATTACATTAGGATGTTGTACAGTTAGACATCTGTTTTCTAGTTGACTTAATTTTCTTCTAATTATCGTTTTCTTAAAGCGCTGAGCGTTTGCTTGCGTTTAATAAAGAACACACTTACTCACTTACTTAAGAGCTGAGGAATTTTGTGAAAGAGCGGCAAACTGAGGCAACAGAGGAGAAATTAAGGCTAGAGGAAATTGAAGAGAAGAAACGCCAAGAGCTTAAAGAGAAAGATAAACGAGAAAAGGAGCTTAAGCGTTTGGAACGCGAGAGTCAAAAAGAGATTAAGCTGAAATAATTAGAGCTAAAATTAGCTTACGATAATGGACAAGAGGAGATAAGGGATCGGAAGGAAAATGGAGGAGAATGGAGAAACGCTGGATTTACCAATAATGCCAAGTATGTTAAGCTACCCATGTTTAATGAAGACAGAGATTGTCTCGAGGCGTATCTCCTAAGGTTAGACAGAACGTGTGTTGCCTATGAAGTTCCCGAGGAATAATAATATTAATAATAATAATAATAATATTAATAATAATAGGCCTATTCGTTTATTCAGACACAAGTTGACATGGCCCCAGCTTGTTTATAAACTTTGAGTTCTGTCCCTAGCTGTTATTTTTGTCCACAGATTAGACCAGGAACTGATGATGCTAGCTAGCCTTCGGTTAAGTACGGTGGCGCAATTCCGTGAAGACACTTGTTTACAAGAGCGTGTACTGGACTCTTTCTTGAATCGAGTGACAGCGATGTTCTTAACTGTCTTAGGTGGCGTAGTTCAAAGCAACATTTTTTGCAGAGATTGGCCAATGTTCTATCATTTCAGCTGCCTGTCCATGATAACTCCTAAGTCGGTCGCTTTTGAGGATAGAGGAAGACTTCAGCTGGAGCTCTCCAGTCGTGACAAAGTCTATTTGACGTCTCGTTCCAATCTAAATGAAATGAGTTGCTTCTTTTCCACATTCATCTTAAGGGATTCCGACCCATCCTGGCTATCCATTCCTTGATGCATTCGACACACTCTGTAAAGCGCTGGGCAGCTGGTGGAACATATAGCCTAAGACTGAGTGTCATCGATGTAGGAATGCGCGATCAATGCTTTACCTTCAATGATGTACAAGATCTCAGCCGTGTAAAGTAGGAAGAGCCATGGGGCCGAGAACGGAACCCTGAGGGACGCTGTATTCTAGATTTGTATCGATAACAAGACCCCTTGGAAGTAAACCTGCTGCGTTCGATCTTCACCCATGCACTGCAACACAGTTCCATTGAATCGTCCCTGAATTATTGTCCCTGAAATCAAAACAGCAGAATGTCGTGGTCAACAATGTCGAGAGCAGCGCTGAGACCCAGCAGGGCCAATAAAGTGACAAGTCGATCATTCGTGAGTTTAGCAAGTCAGACAAAATGCGCAGAAGAGCTGTTTCGGTAGAGTGATGTCGTCTATATGCTGACTGAAGGCGCGGCAGTTGAAGTTGCGGCTGTGTCAACTTGATTTTTCTTGAAATAAACGAATATACTCGGTCTTACGGATGCAACTTTGTGAGGAACTTACTGAAGCCTTCCGCTGTCAGCGTAGCTTGCTGTGTCCCACCTCCGGTCATGACAAATTTCGTTGATTTCGTCTCTCAGGTATCAGTTGATCGGTGCCAATTTTCTGTTAGAATCAGTACATCCAGATGTTTGTCCATTACCTCATCATGTACGGCGTGTGCTTTTCCCGGTAAAGATCGTACGCTTAATCCCTGCTTGCCCTCACTCATTGCCAGTCATTGGTACGACATTCTGGTAGGCCCTAGTGATGTTTCAAGCGGAGGACGATGATTTTCACTATAGGCCCGGTCGACCTGGTGGAGTTATATAGAGCATGCATACACGAGAACACGTGGGCCTATATATATCGAGGCGAGGTAGGTAGCCTATACTAAAGAGTTGGATGGTAAGTGACAGCCATGCAACCGTCAAGTATACACAATCTGTGGAGCGGATTCTGAGTGGGATGTTGTCTGAAGACCGATATAATTATAGGCTGAAGCGAAATGCACGAGGAAAGGTCGGTTACTGGATTAGTTAGCCTACATGCTGTAGGCTATAGGTGTCATGACGAAGGTGACTATAGCGTCGCCCTCCTCCTTTACACAGGCTTCGGACTGGCACCACTCGGCAGTGGTGGAGTCGGCATGGCATGAAGAAGTGTTGACTGTTGCTGTCTCCTCTTTTCTGCAAATTGCGACCTATAGGCCTATAATAGACAGATGAAGTGTAAGCGTAGACGTTTTTATATAGCGATCGTATATAGACCCTGCTCATTTTTCAGTGAATTGATCGAATGAGATCCTTCACCACCCCAGGCCAATCTGAACGGGGGCCCGTAAGCCCGTCAGGCCGTCAGTAAAACAGCCTCCTAATTTGGTATTGATTCCTAGAGACTAGTTAAATTTCGTAATAATCTGTGCTAGGCCTACATTGATTGACAGCTGTCACCGGCCTGTCCCGATGGAGGATAACTTGCGTGGGGACACACATTTCCAGTTGGGCGCCGGCATAAACAGCCAATCCCCCTCTGCTGTCGGCGGATTTAGCCTTAGGCCTCCCACCCAGAGTCTATAGGCGTGGAGGGGCGGCTTGTCTGTCCACCCCGCCCTTCTTGGATTGGCTTCTCTCAGACCACACGCGAGCGTGAGAACTGTTCAAAAATAATTTCTGCCAACGTCAACGGCCTTTGTAAGATGTTGTTAAACTCGGGATCCACCACACAAGTGCATGGTGGACTGTTAGGATGTTACAATGTGGCGCTCCTCTTGAAATACAATTGCCCCCACGCAAGCAATCTTGGGTCGTAGACTGCCCCACCACACACGGCTTGGCTGTACAGGCAACAGCCATCTGCCACCTATAATTATGCCTCTTCCGCGGGGTTTGAAAATTGATTTACCGGCCCGGGCTCAATCGTTTGAACGGGGGCCCGGAAACCCGGGCCCCCGTTGACAGCCCTATAAGTTGCTTTACAAATAACCAGATACATACATATTTGTATGCATCTGTATGTGCATGTATATATGTATAAAGATTATGTATGTTACATTACTTATTCTCGGTATGCAAGATATATTACTTATGAGATATTTACACCCTTCTACATGTATTTGATGAACTCACCTTAGAAGTACATGCTCTGGTTGTATGTACTTATGTATACATACATACATGATTATGTATGCATGTGTTTATGTATCTGAATATTCATATAGTTGTTACTAAACCTCTTAAATGCATGTGTGCGTGATTGTATGTCTGCATGCAGTGTGTATGTGTGTTTGCATGGTATTCAGGTCAAAATCTTTAGAATATTTTTAATATGTTGCACATGAAACAACAGACGACTCATACATTAAAATGATAACACGTATGTCAGTATCGACTTTAAATCACACTTGCAGATAGCATTCTGAGTTTCAAATGACATTATACATAAACGTGTATATTCAAAGACAAGAATAATCTGAATATAACATACGAATGAGAAAGGTTCTTCACATTCCATCATCTGCCTCCGGGTAGTGTTAGAAGAAGAGCTCAGGGTTTAATTTTTCCCAACAACTAACATACAACTGTGTGTCTGGCTACGGTATTTGTAAAGCACCTTTCAGAAGCTCACAAGTGTGAGCATAGATCGAGAGACGGCGTGTATTAAGATGGCTTCAGAGTGTATCTTTAGCTATCTGTGACGAAATGTTCTGTGTATCTGGCCATTTATGTAGTGCCTGATGAAAGATGCAGCTCAATTAGTGAACTCTTATTCCCTGAGTGGCGCCACATGTTCTGCAGTCAATTGTTCGGTAGATGGCGTAGATTCCTATCCGAAGCTCCATACACTGGATGGACTGACTATTATTGGGTAATGCAGCTTAAATTGAAAATCAAAGCCAAACCTGCTGTGAAAAAGAGCGTCGTCTCTTAAGGACGTCCACACAGAAAGGAGCACCACCCAAATGTGGACAAGGGGTTGTCTACCATGAGGAGGTCGGAACCTAAATTTGGTGAAAGCAGCTACATTAGTAGAGCCTGCGCCGTAATCAACAACTTCAGTCAGACACTACTGCGTTGGATCTAATTAGAACCTTGGAGTCGCTTTGACGGAGGCTGCAGAATCAAAGTACCCCACCTTGTAGCACCGTTAGCTGTGCACAGCAGTGGCGGATCCAGAGGGGGGCGATTGGGGCGATCGCCCCCCCTAAGAGTCTAATAATTATTTTTTTAATTTGAGGATTTGATTGCTATGTGTTTAAAAAAATTAATTTTATATATTCTCTGCACACTCAGAACCTATATTATTACGTTTGCATACCCTAAAATAATTTTTTTCCCTCTGATCGATATGCCGTAGAATGGGGTTAATTTTGCCCACTGGATGATTTGGGGCTTTTGGCCCAAATGGGAAAATTAGTTTTTCACCTTCTGACCGTCCATAGGTAGGCTATCCGTGGTTTTGACATCGACGACGTCTATTTTATTTTATCATTTCCATGTAAATTCAACTCCATTTTAGCATATTTTATTCCTCTATAATAATAGGCCTATCGACAGCTGCATTTTAACGTAGGCCTACTTTATTCAAACGATATGAAACCTAAGAAATATTAATTTGGATTGGTGAAAATAATTCTTTGCATTAGGCCTAACAGAATTTAGATTGATTAAAAATTATTCTTTGCGTAGGCCTAAATAGAAGTTGGATCAATTAAAAATAATTCATAGTAAATAAAAGTTGAATTGATGAAAATAATTCTTTCCGTAAACAGAAGTTGTATAGGCTCTATTGATGACAGTAATCAGTAAGCTAAAAGTCATTTAAATAATTAAATACGCTTAAATGGAGTCGATCATCCATAATGATTAAATACGCTAATATGCAACTCTTTACTGGAAAAACAAGAATAAAATTCATTCATATCCAACTTAGATAACGTTCCTTCAAGAAAGCTAGGTCTACTCAGAGGCGCTACCAAATCCAGCAAGGCCAAAAAGAACAATCTTAAGGTGAGAACAGAACATAGGAGAGAAGATCCTAGGAAAGAGGCGAAACTCCAGAGAGAGGTCATTCCAGGCCGAGTGACTCACCACCGAGAAAGCGCGGTTGTGCATAGTGAAGGTACGGGCAAAAGGGATAAGTTCGCGAAGATAGCATGAGCGAGGTCTATTTAGGCAACCCCAGACTATTATGGCAACTATAATATATCCGGTCAGCATTGCATCAGCTCAGAGGAGCTTCTCTTCATTACGTCTACTAAAAAACAAATGGGTCAGGAAAGGTTGACCGGTTAATTAGCCCTCCTAAACGCGCATCGAGAAATTTAAGTAGATGCGGAGAAAGTGATTGATCACTTTGCAAAGATTAGGCCTACAGGAGATTGGAATTTGTGTTGTAACATGTTATAAAATTGAAAAACAATTAATTTGATAAGTAATTTTAATTATAATTCCTTTGATCTTGGAAACAATTTTAGATTAAACGGTTAATAAAAATAAGCTATTAATTATTTAATTCTTCAAACAACTGTCGTAAAGATCCATAATACTTGATAGGTATTACATTTACTTTTGCAGTTGGCTTTATTTGCAAAAATCTTGGTATAAAATTGTTTAAATTTATAATTATTGCGTTTGACACAATTAGGCCTACTAAATCGCTCATGGGAGCCCACAGAAATCGCCCCCCGTACAGAAAAAGTCTAGATCCGCCTCTGGTGCACAGTGGCGTAACGAAGGGTTTTAGCGCCCAGGGGCAAGGGTTGATGACGGGTCCCCTTTTAATTTTCTTTTTGACTTTTAATCGTTCTAGTCATACTACTGTGTACAATTAAAAGTTAATTTTGCGCCCCTCTGGTGCTACGCCCGGGGCGGCTGCCCCTCTGC
The DNA here is from genome assembly GCA_020284085.1 of Aporrectodea caliginosa. Taxonomy (NCBI): domain Eukaryota; kingdom Metazoa; phylum Annelida; class Clitellata; order Crassiclitellata; family Lumbricidae; genus Aporrectodea; species Aporrectodea caliginosa. The sequence goes on from JACEVL010000890.1 coordinate 50,769, forward strand.
CCCCCTTCGTTACGCCACTGGCTGTGCTAGACCAACAGGGTTGCCTAATCTAGGCCTTAGTAGTCCGTCGGTAGGATGTGCACGTTCGTTAAGGGAATGGTAATACCAATTGCGGACAAGGGGATCCAGAACCTGCCGCCATGCAGATGCTATCAAAGCGAAACGTCTGCAGAACCATGCAGTTTTCATAACCAACAGAAGTCCGTGTCATTATACCAAGTGTAATGAGCAGATAGCCCGAGTCTAGCACGGTGGGTATGGCTGAAATTCCCCGACCCTTCCAAACACCTGAAATGAATGAGCAAAACTTAAATACAAGAGAAGAAAGCTTCATCGATAGTCAGTTCATTTAGCATCGGATCTAAATTATAGGATAAAGGAAACGGGAAGAAGAAGACCACCGAATTAAACACGCAAAAATCCTGATGGCGCAGGCAGACTTTCTTTGCATGAACGAAATGCACGACAATCACTGGGCCGCCAGAATCTCGAACCTGCACTCCGGAGTAAGTGCCTATATATCTATATCAATATCCGTTTTATGGCCATATTATCTTTATTTGTTCAACCCTTCATCTGCATGTCTATCCGCACACACACAGTGTCACACCCATAGTGTCATACACACACAGTGTCACACAGTGTCACACACAGTGTCACACACACACAGTGTCACACACACACAGTGTCACACACACACAGTGTCACACACACACAGTGTCAAACACACACACAGAGTGTCACACACACACACAGTGTCACACACACACCAGTGTCACACACACACACACAGTGTCACACACACACACACACAGTGTCACACACACACACAGTGTCACACACACAGTGTCACACACACAGTGTCACACACACACACACAGTCACACACACAGTGTCACACACAGTGTCACACACACACACACACACACACAACACACACACACACACACACACACACACACACACACACACACACACACACACACACACACACACACACACAATGTTATGAAATGTATATAACAAAGTACAACGCTGTTTAGTCGGTAGGACAAGAAAAGGTTAGTTGAGGTAAGATTCGATAGGTGGCAGACTAGTATTAAGGAAGAAGAAGACGAAGAGCAGTCCCTTAAACTATTCCCCTAGTATAGACCCAGCCATGGATATAAGTGTTAGCGACTTCAATTTTCTAGCCTCGGCATATGAAGGCGGTTGGTTAGTTCTCTCCCTCGCCGTCTCATCTTCCCACAGATAGTGTATGGTCAATGTACTCATGATTGCTGAGTTGGCTAGGGGCGCAGGTAGGGCAGAAATCTCGAACCAAAATTGTCCGCCCTGCCGATCGAGATGAGAGATTAATGGAGGAACACACCTTTGTAGTTATTGGCGGGAAGACGAGAAGTGTTCGTCTGAGGTAGTAGAGAGAAGGGGGCGAATGTAAAATATTTTAGTTTTAAGTAAAGTTGGACAGTTGCTTTTCGCGTATGACGAACGATTGTGTTTTAATGGACCAAATTGCGCAAGTGAATAATTATTTGCTGAATGTTAAACATTCGAACTTTCGGCGAAGTGATTTTTAACCTTAAAGATTCCTTTCAAGTGAAGAAAGGACGGTTTTCTACCAACATTGCCAGTGTCTGAATATCGCTATGGCTCAACTGCACCCCTGTTATATGTATATATCTTGTCAACATGTTGATTTTCTGCTATATATATATTTATATATATATATATATGTATATATATATATGTATATATATATATATATATGTGTGTGTGTGTGTGTATATATATATACAAATATATATATATATACATATATAATTATATATTGAAGATCTTGTCGACATGTAAAGATTAAGAGAACTTGATTAAGCAGAGGTGTTGCTATGGAAACCAATATCAGTGAGACGTCAATTTCGCTTCATTGTTCTAGCTAATCACAAGGCGACAACGTTTACGCGCTCGTTCGATTCAATAAATAGAGATTCGCCGTATAGCTCAACACAGAAAAATCTCTAAGACGACCAAACTAATAGACGCAGTCTTGTTGTGACGTCATCTGTTGTGGCCTAAACGGTCTACCTGCTCTTTGCAAATAACAATATAGGAATTTCGATGAAAATTGTTGAAATAAATTCATTCTTGTTACTGAGAAATGTCGAGAAGATCCAAATATACAGACATCATATACTCACAATTCCTAGAATTGCTATAAGACCCGGTGGAGGTGGTGAAGCGTAGCTTCCTGCGTCTGGAAATATAATGTTCAGGATGTCTAATCTTCAGTGACTTTAGGCGCATTCCTCGGTATACAAGGTGATACAACTCGAACTCGTGAATGCCTCACACGAGACTGAAATAAGCCCGTCACGCAAAATCCTTTCCCTGTCTTCGGTTTCCGAAAATCTCATTCAGTTTCTCTTCATTAATCTCTCTCTTACCTTTATACATTATGACGTTATACGATTGTCTACGATAATTGACACCAAAAATGTCCGTCGTATGTATGTATGTATGTATGTATGTATGTATGTATGTATGTATGTATGTATGTATGTATGTATGTAGGCCTATGTATGTATGTAGGCCTATGTATGTATGTATCTATGTCAGTGCATATTTTAACTGTATAACTACTGGGACAAATGTCCCAGTAGTGTTAGGATTTGCTCCAGTAGTTTTAGGATTTGTCCCAGTAGTTTAGGTGATTTGTCTGTGGTAATACTACATGTACTTTCAAAGCTAGTTTCCAATAACATCGAAAGTAGAGTAGCAGACTTTGTCCCAGTAGTTCAAATCCGTTAAAATATGCACTGATCTATGTATGTATGCATGTGGGTATTCCCACACAAAAGATATAAGTTATTGAATAGTCAAGTCAAGGATCCTGAGTGGCCGAGTGGGTTTGTGCCCGCTCGCCGCGCCGGCGCCCTGGGTTCGCTTCCCGGTCGGGTCGGATTATCAGAGATTAATTTCTCGGATCTTTACTGCGGGTGGCTCGGTCGCATTATAAACGTGGAGTACAATACAACACACAATACAACACATCACAATACAACTGGGGCGCGGTGGTGTAGGGGTATGTTCGGTGCCTTGCAGCTGGAGGGTTGCGGGTTCGGATCCACCTCAAAGTCGCCGCGTAGGGACCCTGGGCAAGTCCTTCACTCGCAATTGCTCATGCGCTTCGGCGTGAAACTCCGATTCAGTTGTTCGCGCAGTGGTCGGGAGCGCCTCTGAATGGGAAATCTGGTTGGGGCGCTATAACAAGTGTTCAAATACAATACAATACAATACAATACAATATAATCATTACACTTCAAGATCTTGTCAACATGTTGATTTCTTGCTATATATATATATATATATATATATATATATATATATATATATATATATATATATATATATATATATATATATATATATATCTGTGTGTGTGTGTTTATGAATGTATGTATATATAATTATATAATATTATAGCGTTGTTCGTCAACTTATATCTTCTGTGTGGAATACACACTTGCATGCATGCATACATACATACATGCATGCATCTCAACATGGTTCTGCCTCTATAAAAAATTTCTCTTTGTATGGCCAAGTTTTCCTTGTCTAGTCAAGTTCTCTTTGTCTAGTCAAGTTCTCTTTGCCTAGTCAAGTTCTCTTTGTCTAGTCAAGTTCTCTTTGCCTAGTCAAGTTCTCTTTGTCTAGTCAAGTTTTCCTTGTATAGTCAAGTTCTCTTTGTCTAGTCAAGTTCTCTTTGCCTAGACAAGTTCTCTTTGTATAGTCAAGTTCTCTTTGTATAGTCAAGTTCTATTTGCCTATAGTCAAGTTCTCTTTGCCTAGACAAGTTCTCTTTGTATAGTCAAGTTCTCTTTGTATAGTCAAGTTCTATTTGCCTATAGTCAAGTTCTCTTTGTATAGTCAAGTTCTATTTGCCTATAGTCAAGTTCTCTTTGCCTAGACAAGTTCTCTTTGTATAGTCAAGTTCTCTTTGCCTTGTCAAGTTCTCTTTGTCTAGTCAAGTTTTCCATGTTTAGTCAAGTTCTCTTTGCCTAGACAAGTTCTCTTTGACTAGTCAAGTTCTCTTTGTCTAGTCAAGTTCTCTTTGCCTAGTCAAGTTCTCTTTGCCTAGTCAAGTTATCTTGGTCTAGTCAAGTTTTCCTTGTTTAGTCAAGTTTTCCTTGTTTAGTCAAGTTCTCTTTGCCTAGTCAAGTTATCTTGGTCTAGTCAAGTTTTCCTTGTTTAGTCAAGTTTTCCTTGTTTAGTCAAGTTCTCTTTGCCTAGTCAAGTTCTCTTTGCCTAGTCAAGTTATCTTTGTCTAGTCAAGTTGTCTTTGTCTAGTCAAGTTTTCCTTGTTTAGTCAAGTTTTCCTTGTTTAGTCAAGTTCTCTTTGCCTAGTCAAGTTCTCTTTGCCTAGTCAAGTTCTCTTTGCCTAGTCAAGTTCTCTTTGTCTAGTCAAGTTTTCCATGTTTAGTCAAGTTTTCCTTGTTTAGTCAAGTTCTCTTTGCCTATAGACAAGTTCTCTTTGACTAGTCAAGTTCTCTTTGTATAGTCAAGTTCTCTTTGCCTAGTCAAGTTCTCTTAGCCTAGTCAAGTTATCTTTGTCTAGTCAAGGTGTGGACTAAACTCGACGTATATATACACGTCGATGGGACTAACAGCATTGGAGAGACGGAGGGGCAGAGGCGACCTAATTGAAGCCTTCAAGATTATTACTGGAAAGATCGAGGTAGTGCAGAAGGAAAAGTTGTTTGAATTAGCATTAAACAAGACAACTCGGGGTCACGGGTATATAAACTATTTAAGAAATCGAAAGGAACATCAGGGCAGAAATTCTTCAGTGCAAGAGTTGTAGATTTTGTGGAATAGTTTGGATGATAGTAAGCCTACTGTCGCAGTGGACACTGTCACAGCTTTATGAAGAAGCTAGGGATATTGGGCTATTAATCATGTTCCAGGTTAATTGCAGTGGTTTTAACACAGACTAAACATCTTCTAAACCACTTAAAACCCTTGTTATGTTATGTTATGTTAAGTTCTATTTGTCTAGTCAAGTTCTCTTTGGACAGTCAAGTTCCTTAACCCCTCCAATGAAGTGTATAAAATTAATAGGGCTGCGAAATGTAAGCAGTGTGTGTGTAGAGTCAGGAATCGAAGGCAGAATGCGATCGAAGAGCAGCAGTAGTAGTAGATGACGTTAATGACAGTTGATATTGTAGCTTCATACAATAAATTGTGTTTTGACGTTCGTTGATAATTTATACGAAGTTCTTGTTCGACCGTGTTGGTGTCGTCTCTCAATCCTACTCTCTCCCAGTTCGTCAGTCGGCAGGGTGAGAATTGCCGGGGGGTTGGGGGGTTCGGTTCAACCCCCCGTCTTTCTTAGGCTCCCATAGTAAAGTCTACATTTCACACCCAAACTGCACATAAATCAGCGTCTAACCCCCAGTTATATTTTTACAATTCCCATACTGTCACTGGTGTTCAAGTCCTCTGCGCCGCCAGACCGGAGGGGCCTGACCGCTTGGACATCGAAAGAGGGAAGGATCCGAGCTTGCCATCCAGGGTGCCAGAAGCATGGGCGTCGAGTGCCAAGGCGGGCCCGGGGCAGACACTTCTCAGCGTCCATCAGGGCCCCTTGATTTTTCAATTTTATCTGTAAGCCCGAGTCTGATGTAAGGCTGAAAAAAGCCTATCAACCTATGTTTAATGAATAATAATGAGGGTAATATTAATAATAGCAAAAGTAGATGTAAAAATCAATTTCTGATTTAAAAGGTCCATCAGCCTCGCCAGATCTATCTGAGTCAGCTTGTCCTGCGATTTCATTGACAGGCATGAGAATGCTTCCATACCCATTTTCAACTTGACCTGTGACAGTTGTCGCATTACAATGTCCAATTTCAGGAGGTGCGGATATATGTCACTTGCAATGTCTGCATAGACTGCACCAACAACTCGCTCTGTGCCATGATCATCAACTCCACTGCTACTGCTACTACTAGCGACGATATTGTCAGCTTGATTTGCTGCATCATTCGCTTTTGATGAAATTGAAAATCCAAAATTTTGAAGGAGTGTCTGTCTACCTAATCTTTCTTTCCTTTTTTGAGCTCCAGATTTCTTATGGTAATTCTTCGTCTAATTTGTCATCAACTCAAAGGAATATAGCCTAATATAAAATATTGGTAATTTGGTATCAATAGAAATGGGGTGGTGGGGGTGGAAATGGGGTGGTGGTGGAAATGGGGTGGTGGGGTGGAAATGGGGTGGTAAGCGTCTCTAAAAGCCTCTACCACCCAAATGCCCACCACACCACCTTCACGTGGTACCTCTGTTGGAAACAAAGTGCGTGGTGGACGACCGAGCCCTCGCCGGTATATGCGAGCCCACAGACAAGGAGTCTGAAGGACGGACGATGAAGGACATCGACGCTCGGAGATGGTGTCTCGCTAAAAACACCGAGAGGAAGGCAACGGGAAACCACCTCTCTAATTTCCCAAGAAACACTTGCAATGACGACGGGGGGAGATCGGGAGATTGGAGGCTTTTGGGATGTGGGTCTAGAGAGGGATGGAGAGGGTGAGCGGGACTGGGCGTGTGGCGAGTGACGGGGTGCTGCAGGTGATTGATGGAGGGCGGTCGCTGGTGGCAGCAGTGGGGGAGTGGGGTGGGGGCTGGGTGAGGTGCGTGTTGGGAGGGGACTCCCTTTTGGGAGAGGTCGTGGTGGGGAGAGGGGAGGACCGGGGCGGATGATGCTGGGGTGGATGGCCGGCGGATGCAGCGAGTTGGGGAGGGCACAGCACAGAGAAGAGTGGCGTCATTGGAAGTTGGAACCTGCCGAAGGGCAGAGGACTTAAAGAAAGAGATTATTAGCCTACTTATTATGATAACTTATGTTCTGTATATCCAGTTGTAAGTTCAAGTATTATTTATTTCAAATTATTTGGATAATAACTCAAATTTCAATTCGTAAATTTACATATCGAATTAAAGGCGATTAATTCAGACCACAGTATTGGATTAGATTTGATTAGAATGGATTAGGCCTAGGCCCCCTACCTTGTATTAGATTAAGTTAGGACAGATGTGCAGATCCTTTGTGCGGTCATGAAAATCTCAGAGGCCATTTTGCGACTCCTTGTGGAACATAAAGCGTCACATGATCACTGAAGAAGAGGTTAATTCAGCCCTTGATCTAAAGCCCAGAGTCAGTCACAGATATGAAGACAGTGTAAGCGACCTCTTGTTTCTTAGCCTCGGCATATGAGAGGGTGTCCACTTCTCCTACTCGCCGTTTAATCTTCCAACCAGCAGTGTACGGTCAATGTACTCATCCTGTTGCTGAACTCGCTAAAGGCTTCAGTCTGGGCGGCGATTTGAACCCCGACCGCCAAGTTTACTTTGCAGATCGCCAACCAATAGTCTACAATGTATAGGCCTACATCACGAAATCCAATCGATCAGGTAGGTAATTGATGTGTAGTTTCAGTTTAACGACGCTGTGTCATAACGAAGACGAACAACGTCGCCCTCCTCCATAATCCAGCCTTCAGACTGGCACTACTTTGATCAATAATGACTGTAGAAACTTGTCGATAGCAGACGTGGAGTTGAATCGTTGGTTTAGAACGGGGTGAAGATATATAATATTAGAATGGAAGCCGTTAGCAATTAAGTAAGTCAATAAGTAGGTAGATAAGTAAGCAAGTAAGTAAGTTTATATGCATCCAATTGCAGCTCTCGATTTTATTGTTTTTGTAGAGACTTTAACTACATCGTTTGGCTGCCACAGCGTACGACTCGAAAATAGCGGAACTAATTATCCACAACTATCAACGATTTGATGGATGGATCCACAATTTAACGGCAGCTTATGACAACATTGGCCGTTTCCGCCGACAAAGATTAGTTTTTGGCATATTGCAGCTCATTGTAGTTGCCTCTAATGATCTAATCAACGATTTCTTGAAAATGGAACTCATTATAAAATTATAGCTTATGGTTTACCCGATTTAAAGGTGTTTTTGCAACGCATGGCATTTTCTCGCTATCGACAAGTTTCTACGAAATCAGACGGGGGCCAGGACCGTTGTCGTCCATCTTATATTACTGAAAATGACGACAAAAGCATAAAAATGCTACGATTAAGACTTACTATCAGCAAGGTTTTGGTAACCATTTGCAATTGCCAGCTAGAGGGCAGATGATGCTGACCTTATCCTACGTTAAGATGCGATATACAAAATGTAACGACTGTATACGTTACGCAGTGTATAGTTTCCGTCTTAACGATAGGCCTGCTGTTTCTTAACGAGTATGATTACCATAGCCCTCCTCTTTTGTCCAGGCTTGGGACTGGCACAACCAGAGTACGGACAGCGGACGAATACATTTGTTAGTTAGTAAGTAAGTAAGTAAAGCAAGTACGTGCTTTATTGAACCGCCTGCAAACGCACTGCGGGAACATCGGATAGAGTATTAAATCACAAAATCACAAAAATCACAAATCACATACATAGGCCTACATAGGCGTAGCCACATGACTGAAACCTTTAGCGAATTCAGTTATTATCACTAATTTGCTAGGCCTATAGCTTATTATTTATTGCTTTTGGCTGTTTAACGACACTTTCAAATTAAAGATGATTTGCGTTGCTTTCCTCCTTTTCCAGGCTTGGGCCACAGGCTTGCGCTACCATAGGTAGGGTAGCGACGGTGTTTTCATTATTGAAACTATTATTCCAAAAGTTTGAAAACATCCTATGGCTGCCTGATGCTTCTGGATTAGCCTAGTTCTAGGCTAGTAGGCCTAATTGAGACAAATCAGTCGAAAGAAATTCTGCATGGCCTAACGCGGTTATCCGGAATCAACAACTGTTTCATCTTCTTAATTACAATTCAGTTTCTTCTCATAAAAAAGTAAAATATTTTTATAAGTTTTTGATAAATTATCGATCTTTTTATTTATTCGAAAGTTTAACGTCGTTTTATGGCATCAAAATCCGTTGGAAAAAATTCATGTAAGTTTTAGCAACGCGCACGTAACAGAAGAACCGGTGTAATTCACAATTTAAAGAAACGAGAACCTTATAGCTGCCGAATGCTGGGCTTACAACAGATGATTTTGTTGTTATAATATGTTATTGTTAATTTAAAAATGACAAAATTTCTGCTGAAACTCTGCAAATTTCTTTAAGACAGTCATTTTGTCATTTTGGTGTCACCCCTCTGAAGGCGTCATCCGGTGGCAGACCGGTACGGCTCGCACCCCGTAGTGACTCCTCTGATTAGAATTATATGAACATTGAGAACTGTTCAAAATAATTTCTGTCAATATCAACGGTCTTCGTTGTCATATTAAGATGTCGTTAAACTCTCGATCAATCCAAGTTTGGATATGTCATTAGTGTAAACCAGTCGCTGTTCTAATAATTCTGCCACTGCCGTACACTAGTAGTGCCAGTCCAAAGCCTCGATAAAGAAGGGCGGCCATTTGTTGTCTTTAAACACTGGATCTTACTACTGCAGTTAATTAATCGTTTGTCGTCATGCCCTTCGGTGAAAACCAAGGTCTTCGTATATAGAGGAATGGAAACCCGTGTAAATAATCCAGTTGCCTTCTTACCTACAAATGGCGCTCGCTTCACCTTTCACACCGTATGCTAAAAGTGATTTTTACAATTCCTGCAGGCAATTTGTTTCCACGGTAAAGATAATAATTATCCGTCAATTTCTATTAATAAATTATTCAACTTCAAAGCCTTTCTTATAACCTATACAGAAGACACAAAACTTTCCTGGCCGCCAGCTCGCTTCGATCAACGTTCCTTACCGACATAAGATGTCGCTAAACTGTGGATTCCCATGTCGTTGCTTTAAAACTTTAAACGACGGTATAAAATAATTTGAACATAGGCCTACATGTAAATGCATGCCATAGGAATAGTGAGAACTGTTCGAAACGTTTTTGCTATCGACGACAACGGCCTTTGATGCCATAAGATGCCGCTTAACACTTAAACTGTTGGAATACTAATCGAGGAGATTATCTAAAGTTAACCCCCGCCTTTGGGTTATAACCCTTTGGGTTATAACCCTTTGGAGTTATAGGCGGAAGTTAACTTTAGACAATCTCTTTTAAAACACCTTTAAAACGTGGTAAATGACGCTATTTATATGAATTAATTTCGAAATATGACACTTTAGAACTAGTACACTAGTTGAGCTGTAATATGCCAAAACTAATCTTTGTCGGCGGCAACGGCCTATGTTGTCATAAGCTGCCGTTAAACTGTGGATCCAATATGACACTTATATAGATCTGCCCAGTCCCTATAGTGTCGTCGTACACTACCCTTGATGCTAACGCCGTCCCATTCCTACAGGGACCCTATACCCCCTTCGACTCAGACAATATTTTCTTGGAGCCGGGTCTGCCTGTGTCTGTCTTTATGTTTCTCTGTTTCCCTCTGTGCGTCTCTCTATCTATCTGCTTGTCTGCCTTTGGGAAAGGACTCCTAAACCATCCTATGATGCCACCCTTTCCCCTTCTAATAATGTACACCGTCAGTTGCGTGTTGTCCTGAGGTCCCTCTCCCATGATGCTGCTGTGGTACTTGTCCACGCCTTCGTCACCAGCAGAATTGATCATTGTTGCTCGGTTTTTGCTGGTCACCCATCTGGCTTAATAGGACGTCTTGACCGGGTCCTTCGTTCAGCTGCTCGGCTTATTGGTCATATTCCCAAATATGCCCCAGTTTCTGCCTACATGCGTGACGTATTGCACTGGCTTCCTGCCACGCAACGCATATCCTATAGGTTAGCAGCACTTGTCTGGCGGTGTCTCACTGGTAGTGCTCCGTCTTACTTATTTGATCTCTGTCGCCCGGTTTCTGACTTAGCCTCTCGTCGAGCGCTGCGCTCTTCGACTAAGGGGGAGCTATTGGTCCCTCGGGCCCGCTCCTCGGTCAGACAGCGTCGAGCCTTTTCGGTTGTTGGCCCCTCCACTTGGAATGGGCTCTCGCTTATGTTGCGCTTACTGCCCCGGAATGATTTGCCTGCTTTCTACCAACTACTAAAGCCCTTTCTGTTTGGCCGTGGCTGGGCTGGGAGCGCCTCTGAGTAGGTTTCTTGAAGAGGCGCTATATAAATATCCGGAATGAATGAATTATACATATCTATACTGTTGGGTCAAAATTAGATGACCTTGTTGAAGTTATGACATCAAAGGCCGTTGACATCGAGCAAAAAAATTTCTTTACAGTATATTCATTATTTAGTACTTAATAGTTCTAGTTTCTATTGCTAAACGAAATCCTTTGACGTCTACAGTGACCTATCTTTAGATTGTCTTGGGGATTTTGCGAATGATTCATTAGTTCTGCATATGTGATGCGGTATCCCAAAACCAGGCGCAAGTCGGCAAAACCTATAACGAGTAATCACCCACAATAGCGGTTTATCTTGATTTCTAGCGGTAACAATATTCAATATATAGGCTAGATTGCTAGAATATCATAATTTAATGGTGTATAATTAATAACTTAGATTGAGCTCACTTTATAACTTTATAACTTAATTTCGCGCCAAAGTCCTATTCAAAGGCATCAGACTATAATTATTATAAACCAACAATTATCAATAACACTTTTAAAACTAAACAGCAGCGCTCAGGAATAAGCTGGTGCTCTGCGATTGGCTTTCGGGTGGCGCTTTAGAAGTTTTTGAGATTACGATTACGATTAATGACTTCTCTTTATTGGTGGTGCCCGTCCAAAGCATGATAAAAGAGGAGGGCAACGCGAATAATTTACTCAGAGATACAGCTTCGGAGCTTTAAAAAAACTATGTACTCACTCGCTAGAAAATGTTCGGGCATGGCTTCAATTGTAAACGGCGAGGTTCTTATTCTAGATTGTTACTTTGACAATTTCATACACGTTTTAATCTCTACTTAGACACCTTTAGGTAAGTGCATCCCTTCCAATGATTTTACAGTTAAAGGTACTTGTCCTCATTTGCCGATCGTACCGTCAGTTGCGTGTTGTCCTGAGGTCCCTCTCCCATGATGCTGCTGTGGTACTTGTCTTGCCCCGAAGTATCTCTGAGACTCAATACGTCGGCCTACCTCGGCTGCTACCCTTCGCCCGCTGCGCTTCGGATCCGCTTCGGATCGTCTTGAACTTTGTTCGCTCTACCATACTATCCGGTGGTCCTACTACATCTTTCCGCTATACCCTCTTGTCTTAATTCTCGAGGACTTTCGCACTGGGAGTGCCTCTGATTGGTGTGCACTGTGAGAGGCGCTTTATAAATTGTTAAATACAATACAATGATATACCCATCCACCTCAGTAAACTATGGGGCATTACTATACCACGCGAGCCTGGAAACTGTTCAAAAATAATTACACACCTCTATTAAGCGTGATATTAAGCCTAACACTGTATGATGCCACAGGAGCGGTCTTAAGTTGTCGTTAAACGATGGAACCACCTCCAAATCTTAGACTGACTAAAAGGCTGTATTTTGCCTTGGGAACCGCCAGCTGTTCAAAAATAATAAATAATTAGGCCTAATAATAAATAACTGCGCACCTCTTTTAAGCGTGATATTTACCTTATAAGTGAACGTTGTTCCGCATAATGCACGGTGTTACTTAGAAGTTATCAATCAATACATTTACTACAAACAATTATGAGCAACACTATAATTAGATCGCACAAAATTGCTGAATACATTTCTATAATATTGTTTGATTGTAGTGCAGTGATTCACAACTTCGTGAAAATTCTAAACCAGAATAAAAATCTCATGTTAAAATTACATGTCTTAGAAACTCATGATAAAAGTGTTATTTATTTATATAAATAAATAGATTAAGAACCTAACGTAATGAAAATTATTCAGTAAGAAACTTTTTACATTTGGAATTTATTGAGCATGACAATACATAATATTATAGACGTTAGTAACCATATAATTTTTTATAGTTAAACAATGAAGAATAGCCTATTGACATTGTAAGTTATGTTTAGACAGTTAGACACCTTTAACTCTTTTGGACAATTTGCATTTATTTTCACTGCATTGATTGCATTACATTAATAGTTGTCCAGCTGTCCCTAGATGGCTGTCTTGTCTGAGTTTGGACCGATGAAGCGATGATGGCAGAATGCTTGGTCTTGATGGTAGACTTCACTGCTATACATGCATGAGGAATAGAACTGACCAGAGGTGTAAGTCCTGTCTAGGGAATGTCCCTCGTGTGATGGACCTTCGAATTCAGCAAATAGCCCTATGGAAAGGATCGTGGTCGATGGCAGTTGATTGAAATCTCCGGAGAGAATGACATGGGAGTCCAAGTCGATGGTTTCTATTTCTTCTGAGGTATCCTCGATGCATGAGACTAATTGGTCTGTACTATACACTGGTCGTGGAGGATGATAAACAGCCCCACATAGTGCCCGATGGAATCCATCACAACCGTAATCCATAATACTTCAAATTCTGGCAAGTAGACTGTCCGAGGTTTGAATATGTTTAGAACCATAATTATGTGCTTTACAGTAGACCTAAGTGGCCACTCCGCCACCCCTCCGGACCTGCCGATCCCGTCGAAAGAGGAGATATCCCTCGTTCGTCATCATTTGGTCGGTATGATGTTCCCTCAGCCAGCTCTCATGCAATCACCACCACGATGTCTGGCCTGTAGGCTATGACATCTGCTGTAAGATGCTGGAGGGCGTTCGGCTTCGCTAAGCTCGTCGGATTGATGAGTAAGATGCGAGGTCGTCAGGCCGCAGAAGGTTCAGCCCTCGCCAGTCCAATTGCTTGCTTGGAGATAGGTGGATACATAAGTTGCTCCAGCGCCCGCTTTTGCCGCTCTGACATCTTCGTGGTCCAACGTCGACCGATCAAGACCTGGATAGGTAGGCCTAGCTCTGCGCGGAGGGTGCTTTGTCTGAAATTCCGTGTTATTAGGCCTAATATTCGATCTCTGGACAACCCCTCTGATACGACGCAGCGCTCCTGAATAAACTGATAGAGTTTGCGATTACTATTACTACTCTGTAATTTGCGATACACACAATCTGCTAAATCGCAATTGATTTATATAGAGCGTTCAAGCATTTCCACTGGAATGAGTTGTTTCGATGTTGCTTAGGACCGGTTGCCATGGCATCCGGGTTGGGCTAAATGTTCATGGACACCTTTAAAAAATTTATTCAAGGCTATATATAAAATCGCGCAATGTTTATTGTATTGATGCCTGTCGCCTAAGGGTGAAAACTGAAGTTTTTTCTATTCAATCGGACGCCATTGGCCTTTGACGCCATGGCATAAGATTTCGTCAATCTATAAAATCAAATAGATTTTCGCAGATAGCTGATTTATAATTTTAATAAATGCGTAATAATAGGCCTGACTATAATAATAATAATAATAATAATAATAATAATAATAATAATAATAATAATAATAATGACAATTTTAATATTATTTAATGTAGGCCTACAGAAGTCCTTATCAACTGCAGTTTTGGTTGCATGCATGCAATGTTTTGTGTTTGCAAGCAGTTGCGTGCTGGGAATACTGAATGGACAGACTGCGGGGTGTGTAAAATCCGATCTTAGAAAGCTATGTCTTTCAGTGTTATCCTGCTTCTGAGTAGACTGTCTTCAAGGGGCGCTATATAAAACTACTGTAATCTTGCATTTTGAGGTAAATCGTGTAGGAAAATCTATTATTTGAGACATGCTAACTGCATTTTGAGGTAAATTGTTTCTTGGTAAATCTGTGAATAATAATATTTGGTAAATTGACATTCTGCAAATCTGATATTAAATTTTAGTCGGTCTGTTAATATTTTATCAATACTGGCTGTTTTTGTTTAAAATTATTGTTAAATGTGTTAATATCTGAACAATGCTCAAGAACATTGTTGCCATTGATAAGTTTTTAATTTTTGTTGTTCTTGTTTTGGTCACATGTTGAAAAATGAACTGGCAGTAGGCTATTGCTAATTTAATGCCAGGCAGGCGAGCTTCAAAAGAATGTACACTGTCAATACGATCTAAGCATCTCGTTTCAGACATAGGCCTACCATGAAGAGAACAAACACCACACTGTGAGGTCGTGGTTACGGGTTGACGCCCACCTTATTAGAAGAACAGAATCCCTTTGATGTGCCCCAAGAAACTAGGCACCCGATCTCGCCTTGGCCCTCTGGACTCTGGAGCGATGAACCAGCTGCACTCCCTCTCATAGGCCCTGGGTTCTAATATAAGTGGAAAGACTACATACACACATACATACATACACACATACATACATACATACATACATACACACATATACACACAAATGCATACATACATACATACATGCTTGTGCACTTAGGGACGTACGCAAGCACCAACATAACAGAACAGGTTATGAGGCTCTTAATGTTAGCCAACGTAGCGAGTCCTGAATTTTGCACGTAACTGTGGCAGGTTCCTATAGTTCTGGTAGCAAAAATTAAACACAGAAAACAGCAAGCATATTTATACGACATATTTATGAAAAATATGATGACTGAAACGAAGTAACATCCAGTGGTGAATGCCTTTTAACCAGAAAAAGTAAACATAGTTCACCGGCATCTGCGTTGCTATGCAGGTGTGTTTGACTTCTTTTTATTTGAATTAAAGTGCAGAAAATTTGAATTAACGTGCAAAATGAATTGGAAAATCGTTTATTGAACATCAATCGTCCGGAGTGGGCGCAAGCTTCCAGCTCCTGTCACACCAGCTCCTGTCACACCAGCTCCTGTCACGCCTGCAAATAAGAATCATATATAAACATGAAGCTTCTTTTAAAAGCACTATGCCAAACTTTGACTTGTT
Organism: Aporrectodea caliginosa; assembly: GCA_020284085.1. Taxonomy (NCBI): domain Eukaryota; kingdom Metazoa; phylum Annelida; class Clitellata; order Crassiclitellata; family Lumbricidae; genus Aporrectodea; species Aporrectodea caliginosa. The sequence goes on from JACEVL010000890.1 coordinate 66,668, forward strand.
TTTAACTGAAGCTTTGTAGTTGATTTTTAAACTGTACAATCAAATTCAAATCGAATCAAAACCCGTTTATTAAGAGACAGCAACCCAGAGAAATAAACGAAACTGTCGTATCACTCAGACAAGGCCATAGTCGGTTGAGCTCGTAATGGGAAACCTCAAAGGGACATGTCCCACTACCTATAGGACGCCCAACAAAAATCGCAGTTGGTACAATGCATCTCAGAATATTTTTTAAGCAGCATAATAATTGTGATCGACCTACGTGTATTATATCAGTGTGATTCATTGGTCTATTTTTTAAATCTAACTTCTATGAATAATTTATGATAACGGGTTCAAGAATACTCTGATTTAGTTACTGTGTAGGGACCTTGAGCAAGTCGAATCACAAGTTTAAGCACATTATTGCTACGCGTCAATAACATTGCGCGCTTGTAACATGTGATCATTTGGACTAAAGACGCACTGAGACTAAACTAACCTTAATGCATCTTGATCGTCATGGAGTCCGTCAAATCCCCGTCATCCACTGGGCGAACGGAGAGCAGCTCTCCAGTGTAGATCACGGCAGTGTTCATATTCTACCATCAACACATATACATACAAATCGAATGAGAAACACGTATACCAAAGCATGCATGATATAATACATAGTTAGACAGACACACAGAGAAACAAGAGTAGAGACAGGCATAATTATAAAGGAGACACAGATAATCAGACCGACGAAGGGACATAAGCATACAGAGACCGAGCAAGAGAGCAACAGACAGAACAAAGACACAGAAACAGACAGATAGAGAGGAAGAGAAAGAGCAACATAGTATGAATGTATACATCTAATCTAATCTAATCTAATCTAATCTATTGACTTCTGTAGAACCGTCATCATAACTCTACGACACCAATTGATGGTTGCTTCTGTGAAATCGCAATAACAAAACAATACATTGGATAAGCTGTCAAAATCCAATCTATAGGCTATCATCGAAACAAGAAAACATGTACAGAAACGACACAAGGACGAAGAGAGCTAGAGAGACTGAGAGAAAGAGACAAACACCCCTACAAGTAAGTGAAACATTAGTTTGTTGACATACCAGATCCAAGTGATGGAGGTCTTTTATGTCATGCATGTACAGATTGAAGGCGACCATAGGCAGTGACATCACCTGTTGGTAGAAACAATCCAAAAGAAAAACACCATAAGTAATATCATTGGCTGTTTTGCTTTCTGTCTCATAGTCTTATCCACCATCTAATACGTGTATTAATGCCCATACTAACACATGCCTGCATTCGATTAAGTTGAAGATGAAGAAGCTGATAATGTCGACAGTGATGGTGATGATGATACTTCAATGGCTGCCGATTTCTCACCGCTCGTGAATCAGATGGTGCTTCAGAAATATTGCTTTTACGATAACGATTACTGAATTTAATGCGCCAGTTTCAAGAAGAAGAATGCCATCGCCTGCTTGTGGGAGCCCTGTTGACCCACTTAAGATCTGGCTGGCCACGGACATATCTGTTCAACGGCACGATGTGAACTTACGCAGGTTGAAGATGCGACACATCGCGTCTTTCAGTGGCTAGCCGTCCATCTAGAATAACCTTTCATCTGTTTTCTTTTAATAAGAGAATCTGCACATGCCTATCACAGGCAATTGAAAACTGTTCTTTTTCACCTGAAGCCCTCTGAGTATGCATCTTGGAACGCGCTACATAACCTAAATACTATGAATGAATGAATGAATGAATGAATGAATGAATGAATGAATGAATGAATGAATAAAGGCGATGGCGATGATGACAACGTGCTAAACAAGAATACACTTACACCGCCATACTGGAGAGGTACTGTTTTGATGTGAGCAAAAGTGTCTTGATCGGCTGTGGTTAATTTCCCACATCGCACGGCCCGTCTGAACGAATAGTTTGGTTCGCCGATGCCGCAAACGCAGCACATAAGAGCGGCGTCTGGACTGGGAACCATATGAGCAGCTCTCTTCAAGGCCGACACGATCTGAGAGTGACAAGATTCCAGGAATTATTGAGGCAGAGTAACGAAAACCTCCATACAACTCCGTCCATACATAGCCGTAATCAGACTATCTTTATCTTTTAGATCTGTTATAGCTCCTTTTACGTGCAACAAACACCTTTTCTGGCTATAGCAACCAAACCGATTTTAATAAGCAATTCACGTAGTTACGTACGTACATACGTAGGCCTACATACTTTCATACACAAATACACATGCATACAAATTCACATGCTCATATACATACAGTGATGCATGCATAAATACAGAGACATACATGCTCTTTCATACATACACAACACAATGTGCTTAGCGAATAAAAGGTTATACCTGGACCAGCCTCAGCTCGGGCCTGGTCAGCGGGGTGGCGGTAATATTGGCAAATGCGGTGACGAGGATATTGCCGGAACGTTTCTCTTGTATGGATATGACCAAACAGGTTGCATCTCCGTCGACTGAAGTACTTATATCGTACGGGATGCCCGACTTCTTTGCCTCCTATAACACACACACACACATACACACACACAATAAGGAAAGACGCCGTGGAAAATAACATACGGCAGGGTGGACTAAGGCGAGAAACAGCAAAAGGAAGAGAAAATAGAAATGACATACTAACTAACAGACGATGAGAAAATGTACGGCAATGCAAGGTAAAACTAAGTTTTTAAAGGGTAAGAACGGACAAGATTTCGGGGGTTGAACGTAATGGCAGCACCGACACGGGATTGCTTCCCGCTACCCCCCCCAAAGGTCAAATCAGCCTTTCATTCGCCAGATGGCGTTGGTAAAATGAACATTAGGACGTGATGGACGCCTTGCATGGCTGCCAAAACTGTTAAATTTGACTCCTGTACTGATTTATAATAATCCCTTCATACTTTCATTCATTCATTCATTCATTTGAAGAATTTATATAGCGCCCCTTCGAGAAATCTAGGCCTACTCAGAGGCGCTCCCAGTCCAACCACGGTGTTACAAACAAGTCTTAGTAGCCTGTAGATCGTAGGCGAATCATCCCTAGGTAACTGGCGTATCTCCGTACAATGACTTCGTAAATCATATACTGACACCAATAGCTCAATGAGTGCTGTTCTTCTCTGGCCGTAAGACTGTCCTGTTCGGCCGGGGTTGGGCTGGGGAGCTCCTGAAGTAGACTGTCCTGAAGGGCGCTTATATAAAACTACTGTAATAATAATAAATAATAATAATACTGCGTTCATGTCAGTTTTTGAAAATATAAAACGAAGATTATTTTTTATTAGATTACTCATGGCAGGGTCGTGTAATGTAAAGAAAATTTATGACACGGTAAGGTAAGAAAACGTGCAGTAGGCTAAGAGAATGCAAGGCAGGTGTGGCAGATACACAAGGTAAAGCCAATTGCAAGAGAGGTAACAAGGCAAGTTATAAGGTTAATAAGACAAGACAATTTATTTACTAAGCCATGTGGCTGTATAGTATAACATATGGCCTAATCTTAATCTCGCTGGCGAAAACTATGCGGCCCCAGGATCAAAATCTCTGTGTTGCAGATAAACAGAGAACCTGATAAATGTGAAACAGTCCCCAGGACTCGAACCTAGAAGCTGAAATGAAAGGTCAATGCATTGTACTATAAACGCAGATTATTGTGTACTGTTTCTGTTACACACATGGACGTAAGTTTTTAACCCTGTGCTGTTTGGAAAGTTCTACGTTTGGTTGAATGCCAGTGATTCACTCGAGTGACTGTTATTTAGCTTTATCGTGGTTTCAGTGTCATCAACAGCTTTTAAACAGAATGTAAACATGGACTCTGTGTGACATTCAAAAGGCGGACAAGACATACTATTATGCTATAAGTCCAGCGATCTTCTACGAGGTTTGACGACTCTTCCTTCTTTGTCGCTGGACCAAGGTCCTACTGCGTTGAGCAGTCTTTCTAACCATGTGAAGAACGCGCCATCTCTGGAGACATTTAAATTCCAGCTCAAGACTTTATCTTTTTAAACAATCATATTTCTGCTATTAACTTTTTGAACTTATGTGCAGCACCCTTTCCTTCGGCCTCGGCTGAGCAACGGCGCTATACAAATCGTCTTTTTAATAATAATAATAATAATTATATTATTATTATTATTATTAATAGTAGTAGTAGTAGCTGCAGCAGCAGCAGCTGCATCAGTAGTAGTAGTAGTATTTAGGGGAAGGGGAGAGAAGGGAGGCAAAAGATAGAAGCGGGATGAATGGAAAGGAGGGCAACAGTAGGATACAGTAATTTGTGGGCCAAAGTTGACATTATGAAATGCAGCTCGTAGGCTAATTGTCACCCAAATTGTTGTCTTGCTTAGAATATTTTCAAACTGTTGTCTACCTCAACAATATCATCCTTGATGACACTGGACATTTCTTGCAGAATGTCAAACGTCTGATTTTGGAATGCGATTACGTCAACCACTTGAGACGGTCTCTCTTTGTGCAGGTGGCTGTATCCATTCCTAAACGATGCAAACAATAAACTATAATGAGAGAACTATATATGCACATTAGGAATGCAAACCAGAGGCCTTTTTTGAAACTCGGGTTTGACGGCCGGCCGTAAAATCCCGGATTTTAACGGGTTTACGAACTTTCCCAGATTAGTATTAGGCTACTGCACTATTTATTGCGATGACAACAACGTAGTCGTATCCAGCTAAAAAGTTTCAAAGTTCTCCAAGAGATAACAATCAAAAATTTGCATAAAACAGAGCATTTTATGATAATCGTGATAGAAGTTGTTCATAATAAGAATAATTGGCATAATAAACGTCCCTTTAAATTGTTGCTAACTGAACGAAATTGTGTGCGTCCACAGTTTAACGGCAGCTTAAGATTATTTTTGGCATATTACAGCTCATCATACAGAAACACTACTACTATTAGTTATTTTGTGCATATGTTATATTCTAATTGTTCCAATGGTCCAAAATCTAAATAGCTTCATTACTTAAGTTGATAGTGATACTGGTTGATATTGAAAGACAAATGCGGGTTTCAATCGCGTTTAAACCCGGGCATTTTATGAGAAGCTTTGCTTGTGAGGTGGGCGTTGCACAAGACGCCCAGCAGATCTACACTTCTGCATACAATTTGGCTCTTGACCTCTGCCTTTCGATTTTGTTTTGACTGAGCGCCTGTGAATAAGCTGGTTCCCGCAACTTGGCTTTTTGGGCGCTGTTGAAATCTCTATATTATGATTACGAATTGTCTGTAGACTAGACATTATATAGTTTGAATAGACAGGCAGTTAGACTTACGAGGCGAGGATAGGTTGTATTAAACCAAAATCAGCCTTGCTGATTGATCCGAGGAACATCAGTTCCATGCCCCGGTTGATGAAATCTCCAATAGTCTGCAGTACAGCAGCTCCCAATTGGTTATCAAAATCCTCTGTGCCAAATGTAAAAGACAGATTCTGTGCTGTGCCTGTCAGCATGTTTTGACTTAGTTCAACACTTGGGTCTGAAGCGGTGGCATCCAGATTGGTCCTCTTTTTTGGCCCGACAACTCTCCTGTGTCACAAAATAAGCAATTGAAAATGTTTGATAATCCCAAACAACCTGGAGGATAACTATTTATTATTACATGATTAAAGAATGCCAGTCCCAAGCCTGGATGAAGGATGAGGGAGACGCTAATGATATTTGTTATAACAGTGTTATTAAACTGAATCAAATTTGTTAGAGTGCTTGAACTGTAAAAGCGGAGAGTAGGGATTCGAGCCTAGCCCGATTCAAGTACAGTACTGTGCATCGACTTTGTGCAAGTGCTTCACTAAAAATATTACATTGTTCAGAGCCATTTGATGTTCTGGTGTATGTTCTTCTGAAGTTTTCAAGGACAATAACGTATTATACAGGTGTATCTCATTATAGTGTATTGGCAGTATTGCACTAAGAACAGTCACGTTGACATTTCAGACCGAAGTGTATAAGTGACTGTCACGTGAGCCGAAGGGAGAAAGATGACAGAGACAGGCAGAGAGATATACAGAGACTGACAGAAAGTTACTAAGTACACAATATTACAGTCTATATTACATTACATTACATTATATTGCATGCACACCAAACGTTTCAATACTATATATGCTTGCATGAACGAATGTAGACATAAGTACCAGTCCCAAGCCTGGATGAAGGAGGAGGGCGAACGCTAATGGTCTTTGTTACCACACAGTGGTCGTTAAACAGTAAACAAGAAAGTAGACATATAGATAAGCTTATGTTTGTATATACATACTTACGTAATGCATACATGTAGGCCTACGGTCTCTCTCGTTTACTCTACTACCCCTCAGTATTAAAATAATTTTAATACTGAATTTAGAGCTGTACCGAATAGCATTTTTACTATTCGGCCGAATACGAATAATTAGCCACGCTATTCGGCCGAATAAGAATACGAATAGTAGCCTAGATGACGACAGAGCGGGGAAGCACAAACTAGATACAAGTACATACTTAATATACACACATTGAAAAGCATAAATCACTTTTCGTGCAGCCGAGCTTCATATTGACTCCAATTCTGACCTGTTTTCCGTGGCATTACATAAGAAAGTAATTGTACTTTGTACTGAAAGTTGTGCAAGTTTGTTTGCAGAGCCACTAAACGTTCCACATTATTTTCAATAGGACCTTCCAGTGGAGATGCATCACATTTTGAGTCCATGGTCATTACACATGATCATTATTTTAATCCTGTTGTGCAATTTTTCGAATGGCCAGTATGCCTAGCACGTGAAATTATCACCATGCACATACTGCAAAGTGCCCATGACCTTACTCGGATCATCGTCTCTTAATGTAAAATAATTCCATACTGGACTGCGCTGAATGTAACTTTTCAGAATACATAAATACAGTGTAAATGTTAACATTAACGAAAATCGAACAAGTTTAAGATTTGTTTATCTCACGGACATGAAACCTGAAGCTAAACAAAGAGCTTAGATCACAAAGGAAACGAGATAGTGAATCGTAAATTTATATAGCGCATTTCTACATATACACTGAAATTTATGTAGCGCTTTTAATATTCGTATTCGGTTTAAAGAAACTATTCGGCCGAATACGAATAAACTATTCGGAGCACTATTCGGTCCGAAGCGAAGCGAATACGAATATTCGGTACAGCTCTTGTATTATTATTTATTAGGCCTAGTTTTCATGTAGGGTACAGTCCTAAGGTGAAGAAAGAACACAGGAGAGATGGTTCTAGGAAAGAGGGAAGCTCCAGAGGGAGACCATTCCAGGGCGAGGAATGTACATGTATACGTAGGTACGTATACATGTATGTATCAATCAATCAATCAATCAATCAATCAATCAATCAATCAATCAATCAATCAATCAATCAATCAATCAATCAATCAATCAATCAATCAATCAATCAATCAATCAATCAATCAATCAATCAATCAATCAATCAATCAATCAATCAATCAATCAATCAATCAATCAATCAATCAATCAATCAATCAATCAATCAATCAATCAATCAATCAATCAATCAATCAATCAATCAATCAATCAATCAATCAATCAATCAATCAATCAATCAATCAATCAATCAATCAATCAATCAATCAATCAATCAATCAATCAATCAATCAATTCTTTTATTTTGTATGTACGTATGTACGTACGTACGTATGTATGTATGTATGTAACGTACGTACGTATGTATGTATGTATGTATGTATGTATGTATGTATGTATTATCACTTCATACATCAAATAATAATAACAATTTCACAAACAGTATGCACGTTAAGTGAATGAGGTAATTGACAAAGTTTTACCACATCGTGAACATTTAATATATAAGCCGAATATTGACATTAAAAGAGGTGTCTAATTATTTTGAACAGTCTCCATTGTTTCTATGGCGTAACGGATGGATCCAGATTTTAACGATATCTCATGACAACAAAGGCTCTCCAAACAACCCATGATCTGAATATCGAAATTTAAAAGGTGTGCAATTATTTTGAATATAGTTCTCACCGTTCCTATGGCATAACACATCAGAGAATACTAATTAGCTAGGTGATGCGGTTTAACGACACTGTGTGACAAAAAGATCATTAGCGTCGCCCTCCTCCTTCACCCACGCTTGGGACTGGCAATGCCAGCCACTAGGGCACCGACTGCAGAGGCGGAGTCTTACCAGATTACCAAGTAACTAATTTATATGACTGGATCAAAGCGTTTTAAAGGTGTCTAATTTGTCTATCGAGCTCTCCTTACGGAATCAC